>OY776113.1:2458418-2540918 GCA_963675035.1 Allygus modestus
ACTTGTTTCTACAGATTCAAAAAGGTGGCGTCGATCAAAAATCCCACCACATGTGAGATCCGCAGTATTATTTGGCTATGCAAAAAATTGCTTGGCCTATTGGCATTTTCAAACACCAAAGAATGTTTCTGGTGAAAGAACAAACGAGTCTTCAGGGAGACAATGGGGCATCAAATTTAATGAAGAAAATTGCATGATCACGACGAGGACTGGAGTGGCAGGTCGTCACATATTACATTTTTTCGGCATTTCAGACCCCCCCACCCCCCAATGTGTTACTAACTCAATCGTAGTAGGCTTTAAAACCGCTTAAACCTTTAAAACATCATTTTACTAGCAATTTGAAATATGGATTTCAATGAATCATTCAACTTTAAATGAATTTCTTTTAACAACATTGTTTAATAACTTATTTCAAAGCAAAATGTATGCACACAAACAATACTGTTACTAATAATTATAAACAACAAAATAAACTATCTCAGCTAAAACGTAACAAATTTAATTTATGACTAAGTCAAATACAAAACAACAACAAACTTAAGAATGGGATGGCATTGCACAATACTGTGTCAAGTCGTGATTTTACACTCTAAAACAACAAAAAACATAGGTGTAAAGCAATACAGAACTTACTCAAAACACGTTATGTATTTATTTTTGGTTTAATTGTTATTAAAATAGTATCCCGGAAGTATTTGTTGTGTAACTAACTGTAACCTTGATTTAGATATAAATTTTATAACTTTTTAATATTGAAAGATTGAAACAATATCAATAAATACGGGAGTGTGCCAGCTCTTAGTGTTAATATGTGTGAGTTACGTAACGTTGATCTAAACCCCCCCCCCCACATAACGCAGCATAACCCTACGCCATACTCCATCCCCCCTCTTAAGTGCGTTACATAATTTGTGTACGGGCCCTTACATGATTTGAAAGAAAGACTTGAGGAAAACAAGTGTTACAATCATAATCATGCACATTAAGCACGAATCCTTTCCAGAAATTTCAAGATCTTGTTCATTGCACTTTCATCATAAACCTTCTCTTGGTGTGTCTAAAAACCAAACATTTTTGTATTCAGAAAGCAAATAACACTGCGGATCTCACATGAGGTGGGATTTTCGACTGATGCTGCCATTTTGAATCGCTGTAGAAAAAAAACCTGAGACCGCTCAGCAACGAGAGTCATCTCACACTTGAAGGCGGTCCACACTTCTTGCGAACAGGCCTGAACATTCGGCCGAACAGTCTCCTGAATGTTCACTGAACATTCAGTCCTGTATGTATTGAAAAGTTTGTGCAGCTCCCACACTTCTCGCGAATACTCCGAACATTCGGAGTGCGCCCGAATGTTCAGGGGTGTTTGCGAGTAATGTGGGACCGCCTTTAGCGGGGAGGTGAGACGACTGTCACACACGCAGTCGCGGTGGTGGGGGAGCTGTGCTCGGCAATAAGCAAACAATCTTTACTTTCTGGAAGACCTTCATAATACTAGCCGTTACCTAATCGCACTATGTATTTTAACACGTTCACTATTGACGTGTCAAATAAAACTGACACCACAGATCAGAGTCAAACACAGTTTATTGACCATGCTGGATGTGAGGTTTGTGTGGGATAATTTTGCCCTCGAGTTAGGGGAAAAGACGATCGTATTTAGGGGAAAAGACGATCGTTTTTAAAAATATAAGTCATTAGGTAGGATTAGTTCACCATGCTCGGTAATAGATTGGTTTGCTAAAAACAATTTGGCATCAACTAGGACAATCTATGGCAAAATCTTTTATGTTTGCAGAACTTCTTTTGACGTAGTCTAAGTCAAAAGTACAGACCTCGTCAGGTAATCTGAATGGCTCAGATAATTCAGGTCGTTACGACAACTGGAAAAGACTTCTCTATAATTGTGCGGTTCTTTTTGTCAAAATGATAACACACTTATCCATCTAAATTTGCTTAAATTGATACTAAAAATATATTAAATTCCAAGATAACACTCACCATATGGTGAAAAATGACAGTGACGACTGAATAAACTGTTAACTATTCTACTTTTGACAAAACTAGGGCGAATATGAATAAACGATGAGTGTAGAATGTGTGAGGTACCTTGTTACTGACTAAGACCGACTGATTCTTTAGCCAGGATACAAGTTTTCCTCTTTCTTGGAACAGTTACACAAAAACACATACTGTTGATGTGCAAACTCATACAGACTGGAATAAAACACAGTCCAAATAAAAGACACAACAACCAATATTCTCCTTGAAATAGCATATGAAGATGAGAGATATATTTTACTTCCAGTAGAAGCTTTCACTCAAAATAAAGCAGGTTTACGAAAACATGCTTTATTTCGAGTCAAATTTCAGTACTTTGAGGAATATGAATAAAGAAGCTTTCATTTCAGTCTATGGTTGTGGTCTATGATTTATCTTTTACTTTTCCCTCATAAAATACTCTGGTTACATCAGGGAAGTAAAAGTAGTAAAAAAAATCAGACATAAAAGTTGCTTTCCGATAGTTAACCTACCTTTCGTAAACAGTGTATCTAATAAGTCCAGGGTAAGACCTATTCAAAGAAAGCCAATATTTTAATCAGCAAGCTCAACTTGTAGGGTTAGCAAATTTATTTTCAGGAATTAAATATTGTGTTTTGAAATTTACTTAAACAATGTTTCTTAAACAGCAGCATTTCAACTGAAGTAACAAATTATAATACAAATGTAAACAAATAATACAGGAATCAAACGTCCAAATGGGAGTCAAAAAAGGCAAGATATATTTTGATGGATAAACATAGAACAGCACAACTCTAAGGTTTTGTCTGTGCTCTAGTTACCCCAACTTTGCTACATTTAACAGCCATATTGCTACAGGGGTCTAGGGTATTGTCTGTGCTCTAGTTACCCCAACTTTGCTACATTTAACAGCCATATTGATACAGGGGTCTAGGGTATTGTCTGTGCTCTAGTTACCCCAACTTTGCTACATTTAACAGCCATGTTGCTACAGGGGTCTAGGGTATTGTCTGTGCTCTAGTTACCCCAACTTTGATACATTTAACAGCCATATTGCTGCAGGGGTCTAGGGTATTGTCTGTGCTCTAGTTACCCCAACTTTGATACATTTAACAGCCATATTGCTACAGGGGTCTAGGGTATTGTCTGTGCTCTAGTTACCCCAACTTTGATACATTTAACAGCCATATTGCTACAGGGGTCTAGGGTATTGTCTGTGCTCTAGTTACCCCAACTTTGATACATTTAACAGCCATATTGCTACAGGGGTCTAGGGTATTGTCTGTGCTCTAGTTACCCCAACTTTGATACATTTAACAGCCATATTGCTACAGGGGTCTAGGGTATTGTCTGTGCTCTAGTTACCCCAACTTTGCTACATTTAACAGTCATATTGATACAGGGGTCTAGGGTATTGTCTGTGCTCTAGTTACCCCAACTTTGCTACATTTAACGGCCATATTGCTACAGGGGTCTAGGGTATTGTCTGTGCTCTAGTTACCCCAACTTTGATACATTTAACGGCCATATTGCTACAGGGGTCTAGGGTATTGTCTGTGCTCTAGTTACCCCAACTTTGCTACATTTAACAGCCATATTGCTACAGGGGTCTAGGGTATTGTCTGTGCTCTAGTTACCCCAACTTTGCTACATTTAACAGCCATATTGATACAGGGGTCTAGGGTATTGTCTGTGCTCTAGTTACCCCAACTTTGATACATTTAACAGCCATATTGCTACAGGGGTCTAGGGTATTGTCTGTGCTCTAGTTACCCCAACTTTGATACATTTAACAGCCATATTGCTACAGGGGTCTAGGGTATTGTCTGTGCTCTAGTTACCCCAACTTTGATTCATTTAACAGCCATATTGCTACAGGGGTCTAGGGTATTGTCTGTGCTCTAGTTACCCCAACTTTGATACATTTAACAGCCATATTGCTACAGGGGTCTAGGGTATTGTCTGTGCTCTAGTTACCCCAACTTTGATACATTTAACAGCCATATTGCTACAGGGGTCTAGGGTATTGTCTGTGCTCTAGTTACCCCAACTTTGCTACATTTAACAGTCATATTGATACAGGGGTCTAGGGTATTGTCTGTGCTCTAGTTACCCCAACTTTGCTACATTTAACAGCCATATTGCTACAGGGGTCTAGGGTATTGTCTGTGCTCTAGTTACCCCAACTTTGCTACATTTAACAGCCATATTGCTACAGGGGTCTAGGGTATTGTCTGTGCTCTAGTTACCCCAACTTTGCTACATTTAACAGCCATATTGCTACAGGGGTCTAGGGTATTGTCTGTGCTCTAGTTACCCCAACTTTGCTACATTTAACGGCCATATTGCTACAGGGGTCTAGGGTATTGTCTGTGCTCTAGTTACCCCAACTTTGCTACATTTGACAGTCATATTGATACAGGGGTCTAGGGTATTGTCTGTGCTCTAGTTACCCCAACTTTGCTACATTTAACAGTCATATTGATACAGGGGTCTAGGGTACTGTCTGTGCTCTAGTTACCCCAACTTTGATACATTTAACAGTCATATTGCTACAGGGGTCTAGGGTATTGTCTGTGCTCTAGTTACCCCAACTTTGCTACATTTAACAGCCATATTGCTAGAGGGGTCTAGGGTATTGTCTGTGCTCTAGTTACCCCAACTTTGCTACATTTAACAGTCATATTGATACAGGGGTCTAGGGTACTGTCTGTGCTCTAGTTACCCCAACTTTGATACATTTAACAGTCATATTGCTACAAGGGTCTAGGGTATTGTCTGTGCTCTAGTTACCCCAACTTTGCTACATTTGACAGCCATATTGCTACAGGGGTCTAGGGTATTGTCTGTGCTCTAGTTACCCCAACTTTGCTACATTTAACAGCCATATTGCTACAGGGGATATCCTGCAGATGAAGTCTTGGGAATCTTGAATGTGATCATAGGTCGGCTTATACCTTATTCTACAGATCAAAACTTTAAAATAATAACTTTAATAATATTTTAGTTAGGCTACTATGTTTTTGTAATTTAATTGTGAAAAACCAGACCATCCATAGCTCAATGATAAAATTAACACTAATCTTATGGACGGCCTGGTTTTTTACTCGTGTAAATTGTAATTATTATCTATTTTATTTACTTTAGTACCTATGATCAAATCAAAAGTGAACTATTTTGGGGGCCTCGCTAGCCAAACAGAATTTTGGTGCAAGGGGTCACGGGTTCGATCCTGGGGCGGCCACATGACTTTGAGAGGGATGGAGTGTTGTCCAACCAGTGTCAAATGCAAAATGCCACTGGCAGACAACAAAGAAAGAACCCTTTATTAGTTAATGATGAGTAAATTGTTTACAATTATTGAGTTCATAGTGAGTTAAATCCTCACTCTTCTGTGACAAATGCTTTATGTTATTTTCACTAAATGTTGTTGTATACAGACACTGTATGCTAACAACATTCTGAATACGTAATTTCATCATATTATGTTTTACAATGTCGGTTTAGCTTATTTTTTATTGCTTTAGGGTATGATTAAAAATGTATTTTTAGTCATTTATAAATGGAATGGCATAGGTCTATTTCGTTAATCCATAACAAAATTAATCTTAGGAAAAGAACCGACGATAGATCTTGTAATGGCTTCTTAGAACAGATTTAACTGGTTTTCCAAAATATTTTGAAAATAATGTAAAATTTATGTCTCAAGGTAGTTAGGAGCTCTCAATGTGCTTTGTCTACATTGTGGATGCCTTAAACATACGACCGCAGTCTATGATTGGGCTTTTGTTGTCAATGCTTGTCATCGGTGGAATGACTTAGCTAGTTCCATAAAACCCCTTGATAGCCATCTTCAGATTGAGGCGGCACTGACAAATTATACTTTGAATGGATGTCTTTGGCCAGTGCATTCTAGGGATTTGACTTGGGCGAGATCACTGACGGGTGTGTAAGAGAGAATGAGTAAAATTATTGTACTTTTCCTCTTAAAAACATAGTGTTAAGTTTTTATTATAATTGTATTATAGGCCTACTGTAGATTATCGTATGATAGATGGATAGAGATATCTTAGATATATGTTAAGATCAACAAATGTATGCAGGTTAAGTTTAAGAAAGGACCATGTTTTCCTAAATTTGCCTGTTAGAATAGAGAATTTTTAATTTTGATTCATTTTAGCGAATTTCCCCTATAGCAAAAAAGCTAGAACTGTAGTTGGCATGGTAAGACCTAGGCGAGAGAAAGTGATAACTTTCCGTTTTGAGGTCCCTAGATGCCAAAAACACCATTTGTTCAAAACTTTATGAGTGTTTCCATCAGCACGATAACTTTTGTAAAAAATGGCCCAATATTAATAAATTTGGTACAAACTTGTAAAATAACATCTATGAAAGTTCGAAAACCAAACAGATTGATTATCCAAAGGTGTATTTTGGGGGGATTTTGAACCCAAAAAAATGGGCTTTTTAATTTTTTACATACAATCTTAAAAAAGTCAAACTTTAGTTTCCACCATTGGATTCAGCTTAAAAAACACAGAATTTGGTATTTTGATCATTGCTCACCGTCAATTGGTTACAAAGACATTGAAAGTGCTAAACACAGTACTATGTACAATTGTATTCTTATAGCGAGTAAGAACCCTCTACATCATGCATGTGCATGTGTTTTGTTGGGTATATCTCTTATTTATAAACATAACCGGACAAAAGTTGGTATATGATAAATATACCAACTAGTTGGTATATCTAGTTGTGGTCTAATGTTATTTGCAAACAAAAATTTTTACCGATGTTTCCCATCACAGCAAACCTGCGTGCTCAGCCCCCATGTTATTCTTACGGGGAATAAGTAAAATGTTATACCTCCCTTAATTATGAACATAAATGAATAAATCCTGGGATGTGGCTTCACCTAGTCGAGTTGCTTTTATATTTGCATAAAAACCCATTTTTTGTTTCTTTTTGCAGCAAACCTGGGTACTCAGCCCCAATTTTATTATTATGGAGAATATATCAAATGTTATATTTCGCTTTTTTAAGAATGTATTTTTATAAAACTTGGTAAGCGGCTTTGTGCAGTATTAAGATACAAATATGCATTAGAATTTCGCTGAGTACGCAGGTTGTTTGTGTTTGTCGGGTCGCATACCCAGGATGCTTCTTGCCAGTGGTCCACAGGTCCGAGTACTTGGGATCGCTCTTGGGGTTGACGTAGTCGGTGATGTTGGGTCTCACGTCCAGGGTCCAGTAGGAGGTCATCGTGGTCGACCGGAAGCGGCTCTGGCCCAGGTTCTCATTGCTGCCAACAACAACAACAGTGATCAGGCCGAGTATTTCGCGCACATCTCCGGACCTGCTAAATTATGTAGTAACAGCCACAAAAGACAATCGCATCCCCCTCTGGCCTTGTGGTCAAGGCATCTGACTGCGGAACCATGACAGCACTGTCGTGGGTTTAAATCCCAGCCCTAGCATGTAAATTCTATCAGTGCTAGTTCAACTCGTACTGTAACGGCTCCCTTACTTTGCTAGATAGGTTCCACGCACAGATGTGTAGTCTATGTAGACGGGGAAAGTAAAGCAAAAAGAGACTGCGAACCTCTTTAAACAAATTTAGTTTAATTTAAAAAATCGGCTGGAAATGACAACCGGACAATTTTGGCTGAATCGAAGGCATGACCCGGCAATAAAAAATGTACCGCATAATATCAGCTGTAAACGTAAATGGAAAACTTAATATTGGCCAAAAGTGACGACGGTAAACATAATATTGGCAAAAAATGGCAGGACACTTAATATCGGCCGTGATTGTCGTCACGACTCACAATATTGGCCAGAGATGATGACTGGACCACGTAATATCGGCCATGAATGACGACGGAAAACACAATATTAGTCAAAAATTACAACCAAACTACATAATATCGGTCGGAAATAACGATTAGTATTGATTATAAGCGATATCCAGACCAAGTGATAGTGGCCAAATGACAATCGGATCTTTTTTAATACAAACATAAAAAACAGAGACAAAATAATGATGAAAGTAATGTTACTTTTTAAAGTTTTCACTCATACCTGAGTCTGCTCTTTGCCATTTCTGTGAATCCAAAAGTTGTGGTTCTCTTTTGATACTCCATGATGTAAAGAGCCACCATTGCCATAAGACTGGAAAAAGAAATATAACAAGTTTTAATTGTAAACTTCAACATTTTAAACTACACCACAGAATAATCAATGTATTTCCTAACTACTACAAAGTAAAAGGTGGTAATCAAATGGTGTACTTAAATTTGCTTTCTCTATTTATAAAGGGTCTTCATAAAAGAATGGTGCAGTTTTTACGTTAAATACCAAACAAACCAAGGAAGGTATAACAAAAGTTTATTTGTTATAAATCAAATTTGATGTTTATTTTATTTAAATCACCATAAGACGGAATTATTTAACTTAGATGAGTAGTAAGTTTCAATATGTTCATAATTTGTAGCTCTGCAGACATCCAAACGATGATGTAATTCAACCTAGACATGGTGCAACATGTCGCTTGTTAGTGAGGACACTGCCTCTATATTCTTTCTCTTAAACAAGCCACAATATGATTTTGGTTTTTTGTTTTTCACACATCCTCACAAAAAAGTGATATTGGAGTCAAGTCTGGGCTCCTAGGAGGCCCATGATATGGGACCACCTCTAACTATCCACCTTGAAATATGACCTATAAAGGTAAACAGCTGAATCCTAAACATAAATGTTGTTACAAAGTCATATTGGAGTCAAGTCTGGGCTCCTAGGAGGCCCATGATATGGGACCACCTCTAACTATCCACCTTGAAATATGACCTATAAAGGTAAACAGCTGAATCCTAAACATAAATGTTGTTACAAAACACGATGTTAACAATCAAAGAGCTGTTTTTATAGTTAGTTAAAACAAAACTATTTAAGCTGTAGAATCCAGTGCTACCAACCTGGATTTTCTAATTTGCCTAGTAGTTTTTTTATAAGCAGTCAAAACCGCTCCATCCTTTCATGAAAACCCTGTAATGTAGAAGCATCCAAAACGAACATCATGACTTCACATTTGAAAACCTTGATATCATCACTGAGAGGATTTACATGTTCACTGATTTATTTCCCATCTTTTACAAAGGCTACTTTTAATTAGGTGTGTGCGAGTACTCAAAACTTTGGAGTTTTCGGCCAAGTATTTGAATACTCGAACTCGACTCGAAGTTTTAAAAAATACTCAAAAGTTCGAGCGAGTATTTCCCGCCGATTTCCGGATGATCGGTAATGATTGCAACCGGCCAAATCGCGTGGAAACGGCCGCAAAAGACGATCGCATCACGTAAAATCGGCCGAAAATGACGATCGGACCGCGTAATTTCGGCCGAAAATTACGAAGGAAAACATAATATCGGCCAAAAATGATGTCTAGATCACGTGATAAAGGCTGAAAATAACGACAGTATGCATAATATCGGCAAAAAAGACAACCGGGCCACTTAATATCAGCCGTAACTAACAATATAGTCACCTAATATTGATTATAAGCGATGTCTGGACCCGGTGATATTGGCCAAATGACAACCGGACCGTGTTTTATCGGCCACTAACGAATGTCAAACTGTGTTTTGTTTGTCAATACGTAATCCAGTTTGATTGTACTGGCCAAAACTTTGTATTGCTACTCATGTATTAGTTAGAAACCATGTTTAGATTATCAAATCTGGAGTGGTATCGAAATCCCATTACACTAACTACCAACTGTTGGCAAATACTCGCTCGCAAATACTTGAAACTCGAAAATATTTGGCACTACTCGACTCGTCCCGATTAAAAAAATCACTACTCGCACACCCCTACTTTAAATCAACCTGACTGGATCTTAAAATAGACAAACATGTGGGAGGTAGTGAAACTATAAAGACATTTACGTCAGTTCCTACTCAGAAGCAGACCTTTCAACACTACTGTGAATTTCATAGCGTCATTTGCTTCTTAAAGAAAGAGAAGAATAGAAAATGTTTTTAGATTCTAAATCTTCTTGGAAATAGATTTTTCAAATAGTACCAAATTTCTAGCTTCTAGATACCTTCAAAGTAGTACAACAAATCTATAATATTCTAGATTTTTTCAAAAATGGAACATACATGAAGAATAACATTAAAGTTGAGAGAGTAGAAGGAAATTTAAGACGTGAAGATTGAAGAGCAGCATTGGAGCAACTACGGATGTAACTGAACAAGAAATGACCGATTCACACAGTTTATATCTAGGTAAAGTGTTCCTTGAGACTAACTCTTAACAAAAATTTGCTATAAAGTATAAGAATTGTTTTACAAAGTTAAGTTGTTACAATAATTACTGTGCTTCGTCTTAGTAAAATTATAGTAAAAGGACGATAAATAGCCAGTTTGTTGTAGATAAACCAATAAAACAATGCCTAGAATGTTCTCAAAATTATACTGAGGAATTATGTCATATGTACAAATTGTATAATATATTATATTTACGGTATAGTTAACTTGCTTTGGTCACTTAACGGTTCGGCCTTTGGTCCAGTCCTAATGCGTCTGACCTGGAGGGAGTTTACTGTGTGTCAGAGTGACTCAAATATAAGGAACCAGTTTATGAGTGATGATGTTGAGAGTGAAGGGCACCAGAAGTTCAAAGATGGCAGAACTAACATTGGTCTCAGGTCTGTTGTTACAGAGAGCAAGCATTTTCCATCAACTCTGATAGTCATGGGCTTGATTTGTACTTCTTACAAAATATTGCCATGTTAGTATTTGATTTGTTATAACAATAATCTAGTAATTTCTGGATAAACGATCTTCTAACACTAATCTCAAGACACTACCTGATAGCTTTTAGGAATTTTCTTATACACGGTTCACACTTTTATTTGGTTAATGATTTCCCTGACCAAAAAAGATAATTTCCCCAGACTTTCTCTAACCAAAAAAGTTAATTTTCCCTGACTCGCGACTCACACTTTAATCTAACAAATTATTTATTTTATTGGCCTCCAACTTCCCCATACTCGTCCACACTCTCCTGATGTTTATTTTTGTATTTTAATGTTTAGAGTTTGCTGTTGTCCAATACATTTATTGCCTAACCAGTTATAAGTTCACTTACTCTTCTTTGCACCATAAAAACCGATTTAACAAAAATCTAATAAGTTTTTATTTTTACACAGTTGTGCGTTGCGTTTACGTTTAAATCCAAATTTTACCCTGATGTGTACAGCGATTAAGTATTTTCCCTGACTTTTGACATTTTTCCAACTTTTTCCCTGACCTTCCCTAACTTTCCAGACAGTGTAAATCATATTGTAAGTTAGATCGACTGACGAGTCATACCACATGGCCATGATGAGGATGAGGACTACGATGGTGACTTGGATCAGCTGATTGGAGCAGATGATGTGGTCCTCCTCCTGCCAGTGCTTGCCCTTCAGCTTGGCCCTGGTCGTCACTGTAGCCGCAACGGAATAAAATTACAACTTCATTTTTGTCTTTTAGCCTTCGGATTACTGAGAAATACTAAAATGTTTTAAATACCTGGTTCCGAGTAATCCAATTTGTTGCAGGAGCAACTAGTTTCTACTTCTTAAAGTGAAATCTCTTCAGTCTGACAAGGATGTATATTCACTTCATTTGAATGTCGTCATCACATAAAAGTACATTTAAACATACACGCAGACACGGACATGACAGACACATTTGACATTCGTAAAAACACTAAAATTTATTCCCGGAACGGATTACCACGTACCAGGCGGAAGTGGAGTCTAAACACATCGTAATCCATTCCGAGAATAAATTTTAGTGTTTTTACGAATTTCGAATGTGTCTGTCATGTCCGTGTCTGCATGTATGTTTAAATGTATTTTTATGTGATGACGACATTCAAATGAAGTGAATATAAATCCTTATCAGACTGAAGAGGTTTCACTTTAAGAAGTAGAAACTAATTGCTCCTGCAACAAATTGCATTACTCGGAAGCAGATATTTAAACTGTTTTTAAATTAAAACAATTTAACTGCTGTTGCTCACACAATAGTGGCAACTGATATAGAAAATACATTGAGGGGATCAAGATATCAGAGTTTACTACCAGGAAGCTGAACCTATCTAACTGTTCTACATTCTCGTCCGTCTTTAATTTGGAACCTAGTACTTGGCCATATATAAAAATACTGTTTTTCTTGTTTAAATAATTTACACAACTACAGTAATTTATATTGTTAAAAATAAAGCTCATGGCTCAAGTCTTTTGAAAAAGAATGATTTGGACATATCTCCATTTGAGAAACTGTACACAAAGGTATTATTCTCTACAGCAGTTTTCAGTAAATTTCACTTATTTTCTCATTTATAACTAAAACTACGCTTTACTTGATATCAAAATTTTAAGCAAAATAGAGCCACAATTTTCTCAACTCTAAAGAAATCTTTTATGGGGTCACTGATGAGAATTTTGTTTTTAATTTAAGAAGCAAACACTCCTGGTTTTTAAATTAAACTTGTTTCCAAACTATTTGAGTTAAATTAAATATATTTTTAAATTGTATATACTGTACCTAAAGAAGGCTTTACAACTTTGATATATTCATGGTTAAAATATCGTTTCCTAATCTACACCTATGTCAAAATAATAACTCAATAAACCGATCATCAATTACTTGCCAATTATTTGTTGTTCACA
Organism: Allygus modestus; assembly: GCA_963675035.1. Lineage (NCBI taxonomy): Eukaryota > Metazoa > Arthropoda > Insecta > Hemiptera > Cicadellidae > Allygus > Allygus modestus. The sequence goes on from OY776113.1 coordinate 2,471,167, forward strand.
CCACTTTAACCTTTCTATCAACTATTATTCTACGGCCTGGCAGAGCCTTTGCGATAAATTTGTCACCAGTTGTTTTTAATTTTGATAAACTGCATTTGGAGTGTTCACAGAATCTGTCTCAACACGGTTTTCTGTACCATTCCTCTGTATAAAGCAATCTAATTTGCTGTCGTGTGCACTTAAAAACACCGTGATCACTGCTCCAGTGATTAAATCAGCAAAACTTTTCTAGTGTCAGGTTATTCAACTATACTAAGACATAATGATGTTCCAGAAATACAAAAGAAACATAGCGGCACTATTTGAAATCTACTGGTGCTGCTACATGTTGAAACAAATGCTACCAACAACAGCCACGGAACAATTCCTGCAGGTTCTGCTTCCAAGTGGTAGAAAGGATCCGTTCAACTGGGAGAATGGATTAATTGCTGGACCGATCTAACTAATGTTGTATCACTTACAAATCCCTACGTACAACTGATTCAATACTGTTTTACAATTGAATACAACACAACCAATAAGGATCGAAACATTTCCGAGGAAATTTCCGTATATATTTTAAGACGCTAGACCATTACATAAATTTATACCTGAAGAATAACCGGATGCATTTGATTTCAAGCTGTCAAGTCGCTTGAGCTTGACGAGTCGCTTGTTGATCCTCTCAAGCTCTCCGATCCGCGACTCCAAGTTGTCCGTGACCTTGCACAACTCCTTGACTGCTCCCACACTCTCCATCAGGATTCTCTCCTGCGACACAAGTAGAAAAGATCAACTTTGGAATCGGCAACTGCGGAGGCTCCAAAATCAGTCTTAATGTAGCCCGGTGTACAAAAATCCTGTTTTTAGCATTTAATGACTTTTTAATGTACAGTTTATAAATAATGAGTTAATGAGTATTCCTGCTATATCCTATCCTTCTGGTAACCTGAGCAAAATTCCCGCTTGTGGAAGACGTGCCTAGCAGCTATGCTGGGGTTTCCTAATCCAGCAACAATGAAACAATGAAATAATGAATTAGATTTTAGAATTGATTGTTCGAAAATCAATGTTATGTCATGGTCCTGTTAATAGGCCTTTTTTTCGAGCAGGCTCATACTCTAGGAGCCTAGTATTACGGAATCTATGGTAATTGTTGTGACGACCCACCCCCAAAATATTACATTAGCGGCTGTAATCTGAGGATTCAGCAACATTTTTTTCATTTTATTAAATATTAGTACTATCATATTTGAGGAAGGAAGGATAATTTATCCCAAGCATACTGATTAATAAATCAGAATAGTAACTAGGAAGGCCGCCAACCATTTAAAATACCTCCAAACAGCCCAGAAATAAAATTCAAATATTTGCATTATAAAACGAGTCAGTTTTCTAACTGGAAAGAGACATCGTAGCCTCGCCCTATCGCCAAAACGGTGACCATCAGCAATAGCCTCGAGCGGGCCGTGAGCTGTGATTGGCTGAGGCTCGTTACCCCATGCAATGCCTGAGCGTCAGCAGCAGTTATGCGCCGAAATCCAGAGATGTAAGAAAGTCAGTCTCAACTCATCATCGTCTCATCGTTCATCATTAAATAATAACTCTAAATTCTTTTCTTCTCCAAATTTAATGTAAACTCATTTGTAATTAACTGCAGCTATTGTAAAACGATGTTAGTTGAAACGATGTATTAGTGAATAGTTAAGTCGTTGTAAACTAATTGTGTGAATTATCAGAAAATGATTAAATCATATTTTGACTCCCAACCGGCAATTTTTTATTTCAAACTCCCGAGATCGGCCCCTGTCACAATGTTGTAAATTACCTAATGATGAATAAATTTGTCTATGTCTATGTCCAGGATACCTTGTTGACGACCAGGAAGTTGTCAATCCGGGTGCCACTGGGCAGCACGACGTCGCCCGCGGGCATGACGGCCTCGGGCAGGATGTCGCGTAGCTCCTGCGCGATGATGCCTGTGTCGGACTGGGAGTCGAGCCCACAGTGATCACTGAACTCCGGGTCGTACTTGTATTTGACCACTCGCAGCTGCCTCACGTTGATTAGCTGCTGAGCTGAGTCGCACTGAATCAACCATGCAGCGGTGTTACTGGCCGGTTTCACAACATCAAGGTTCAAAACGTAAAGGTTCGTAACGTCAAGGTATCATTATAATACAATTTTAAAACGGAGGTGTTTCAAAACGTCAAGGTAGTATTTGTTATAATCATAATGCTGAATGCGATTTCACTTCACTTTTTGGGTGGGAAAAATTCAATTATTTTAAATTTTTCCAATCTGATAGAAAATGTAATTTGAAACCAACGATTTTTCGTCAGATTTAAGATACGACCATCTGCTTAGCCACTATTCATCTGATATTGAATAGTTTTGAGTGTTTTGGCCAATTTAAATGTGTACAAGGTCCTGGATGATTTATGAAAGCACTCTACCTTTGGCTAATACTAGATATTTGTAACAGTTGATTTATATAAACTCCCGTGTAGGCGATAATGTGCTCACCATGATGTTTATATAAATCAGCTGTTACCAACATGGTGAGCACATGATACTCCTTCAGGACAAGGGAGGTTCAATATTGCTAATATCATTTGTTACAATATCGGAAAAATTCATCAACCGATTATATGTTCTATCAAACGAATTTATAATCGTTGCTCAATGCTTGATGAATTATTGTAACTTTCAGGAAGTTCGGCACACTACGGTAGCCCAGTGGCTATGTTGTCAGGTTCACAATCATGCGGCCTCGGGTTCAAATTTTACTTTTGATGTTTACTTCTTTAGGTCTTAAACCTCTGTTTAATTGGACTTTGTTTCGTTTTTACAAATCCATTTATTTGTAATTATGTAGCACAACGAACAGCTACCACACAGCGCCCCGCGGGGTTAGGTTAGCTAACTCTAACTTTGTCGTGAACTGCAGCCTAATTAGTTGTTATTTTGTACACATAATTCCATTTGTAGAATTCCAACACTGTATCCATAACTTTTTATTCAACTTATATATCTGCTTGACTTGAGGTAAGCACTTTATTTTTGGCTTTTGCACCACAAAAACCAAGCAGCCAGTCGGTAAAGTGTTTTAATATCAAACTGATATTGGACCGCTTGTGTAGGCGATAATGTCTTCACCAAAGCTCATTGTTGTAGTATTTCTTCAGTTAACAAACTACAATAGTCGAGTATGATTTAAACTTGTGTTAACTGAGGAATGCTTCCAAAAGGGGGTTTAGTGGCGAAACCCCCAACGGCAAAAAGCCTAGTTCTTGTACATTCTTGAAATGTACACAATTGAATAAAGATGTTTTGAATTAGAAAGAAAGAGAGACTACTTGGTGCCATACCTCCTGGATGTCGCGCTTGGCTCGCAAGTCACTGGGCTGCACTATGTGTCCAGTGACCTTCATGTTGCCGTGGACCACCAGAGCCTCGTCCGGCCGGTCAGTGTTCACCCCCACCCTGCCCGCGTGGTAGATGGAGTCCGCCGCCACGCCGCGCTGCCAACACAACTCCACGTCCGACTCAAACTGCCCGGGGTTTGATGCCTGGAACAAGAAGGCCTAAGTAACTTCAGCTTCTTTCTTTACTCGGTAAACAAAACGTTTCATTTACAGAGCTGGGTTCATTTGGAAAAGCTCTAGGCTGTGAAGATTTGGTAAACCGGGAAAGGATAGACAGCTAGCTTACCTGAAGAGAATAAAAACAGGTGTAGCACAGGAGACACATAAATAAGACACAAAAAACACTTGATATTTCATCCCTCTTGTGGGCTATCAGAAGAGAAGAGGAGACTGAAGGAGAAAATGTAAATATTTCTCCTTCAGTCTCTTCTTCTCTAGGTATATGGGATGATAAAACTACATTGAGATTTGAAAAACAGCCTTTTCCGATGTAAAATCCCTAAGACAACGTACTGTGTTTATTTGATTTACATTTTCTTTAATTACTCGGTAAATATTTGTGCTGGAACAATGAGAGGGCTTAATATGTTTGGCTTTTTACATTCTATCGTAATAATTTATTTTATGTCTGGGGCATTCTTTACCATATTTGGGACCAAAAACCCAAAATCTGAATATTCAAAATCCCTTAAAAAAGGGGGTTAGGGTTTTCTGATTGTTTTGTCCAAAGAACTTGTCCAACTGATAACAGAAAGGAACGTCTCTAACAAATTTGAAGTGAATCGGACAATAACTGTGATTGCTAGTGTGCAAACACACAGTGAATCGGACAATAACTGTGATTGCTAGTGTGCAAACACACAGTGAATCGGACAATAACTGTGATTGCTAGTGTGCAAACACACAGTGAATCGGACAATAACTGTGATTGCTAGTGTGAAAACACACACAAATCGTATATATCATTTTTAACGACCCCAAAACTTATTCGGGGGTCAAGTTAAAAACTTCTATGGTAGTCCCGGGCTAAAGTTTAACCATGTGGGTCATGCTAATAGCTCACTATTCCATAGGAAATTCGCTAATGACTGTATTTTTGATTAAAATATGAGTTTTGCATGCTGAGCAGCCAAAGGTGCAGGCAGACCACCGTTACCAAGGACACTGAAGCGATTGCATGGCCGCCCCTGGGACAAAGCGGGGATTCACCACGCGCCACTCCATGCCAATTGCATCATATTTACCCAGATACCAAAGGGTTAAAGTGTAGATAGAGATTTTGGCTTTGATAAAAGTTACGTAAATCGAGGTTTTTACAATGAGTCGCTGGCCTAGTGGTCAAGGCATTGGATTCCAGAAGTATGGCAGCGGTCCTGTCGTGGGTTCCAATCCCAGCCCTACCATATAAATGTTATCAGTATTGTTCAACTCGTACTGTAAAGGCTCACTCCTTGCTTTGCTGGGTGTGTTCCACGCACAGATGTATAGTCTATGTGGACGGGAAAAGTAAGGCAAAAAGAGGCTGCCAACCTCTTTAAACATCTTGACAGTAGCTAGTGGCCATTGAGCTAACAATTAATAATTAATCTGCACAAAAGTCATCTGGAACTGACAATCTTCCACTTACCCGCACAATGATGCGTTCTGATGCGTGTGACACAATAGGGTAATGGGTGTTGTCACTGCAATGGGCGTGAAGACCCACCACCAAGTAGAAATATCGCTGGTCTGGGTTGGGCTTGCCTTTCTTCCTCATGTTGTTTGACGTTGTTTCACTAAAGTGCAGCCTCCCGACGGTCACTTTGGTCACTTGCTCCCCGTGCAAATCAACCCTGGAACTACTCCTTCTTACAATACTGCGAGAAATCAACATGTGAAAACGTTCATTTTAATCTTAGTACTATCGAGTGATATTTTTTTAAAGCATCCATGAAAGGGATACAGTATTTACAACGACACTGGAAATATAGGTGGAGTTAATAAATCTGGGAATTTTGATTATAATTTGTTTAAAAATTTGAAAATATGATAAAAATCTGCTCTGTGCGAGTTCATGATATTCTTATATATACTATATGAGCTTACTTGTTACTTCTGAAAAGGCACTTTGCAGAATTTGGATCTTTGATTTCCTTGTTTTCCTGCAACTTTCCCTAACATTTTTATGGTGGTTTGCTTTACTGAGTTCAAAATATATAAAAAAGGTATTTATAAAACCATCATACATAGAGCAATCGTACATAACACATATGAAACCTTAGTTAGAGCAAAACGTTTATCAATTCATCTCGAGCCCCGGCCCTATTTCATTTCCCTCATAGTTATTGCGCGACTCAACTTACAAGACCGGATGGAAGGCTTTCTTGGACCGATCACTCTGGCTCTGCTCCACTTTGATGGTCTGGGAAGGCGACTCCACCTTGACTCCGTAGAAGTGCAGGTGGAAGCTGGATATCTTACGGAGACCATCGGACGTCTTGACAAACTGTGCATCTCCTTGGAGCTGGGTGTGGCACGTGATCTGACCACACACGACAATGAAGAAACAATAACAATGACTCAATAGGCACTAGTCTACGCCACTTCATATAAGGTATATTGACAGTCGATCAACATTTTTGATTTTATTCTATGTAAATTACCCAGCAGAAATGTTTTCAAACAAAACTTTACAGCGTTTTCATTGCAGATAAAACACCATATAATTTATGTAATAATTTTATGATGTGAAGTGATTTTGAAATGTAGAAATTCAGAGCACAAGGCAAGCAGGAAAAGTCAGAATGCTGATGCAAGTTGAAGCAAAATCACAATTTTCATGTCCCAGGGGGTCGGAGTAGAACTGGAGATGATGGTTTGCATAGTTTCTCAGGTAGCAAGTACAATGAGTTTGGTCATGTACTGGCCAGCGTGGCTAGACTCTTGTTACTTCGGCCCGAGGTTTTAAATTCAGCCTTGGTTGGGGGCCGCAGCATTTTTCGTACAGATTCTGTGCTGAGTGTCGAGGCCTTACCCACGAGATGTGAATTTTGCATTGTAAAGGTACGAGTACAGTTTTCAATTTGAGCTATTATTCATATCATCACTCCAGGTATTTCAAAAAAGGGGATCAGTCTATAAACAATTATTTCTTTTCCAGGGATTGAAGCGTCTCAACCTGTGGTGGGGAAAAGCTTGACTGAAGAATAAATTAGAATCAGACTGATGACTTCTGAGTATTAAAGTTTATTAAGTATTGGATCCAGTTAAATTTTATTTTGAAAAGGGAATACAACTTTTTTATAAAATAAATAAAGGCAAACCAACAATTATTTTGAAATTTATATTTTGGAGGAAGTTTTGATTTGTTTTACTTCAATTTATCTGAGAAGAATTCTTTTCTTTTATTTTAAATAAAAGCAAAGCAAGTTTTGTTCGTTTTTTCATAAAAGACCGCTTTTTAACCTCAAGAAAAATGTCTGTAGCCTGAAATTAACAGTGGTATAACTTAAGAGTTGCAAATGTAATGTGTTGGCACAAGCAGTGGTGTCGTCATCGATGGAATTCCCGGAATTCCATTGATGCCCCACACTGGGCCAAACCCCAGTCAACAAACCAACTACCTTCCACTAGACAATTCCAGACAATGGTAGCAAAACATCACCTATATAGCCTGAACCCGTAAAACTTAAATTAAGCTTTTTTTTGTATTTCAACGCCAATGGCATAATTTTATTAACACGTCGCGTGCAGGCACCGCGGAACCGCGTGCGCCCAAACGGGGCGCGACCCGCGGAACCGCGGGGCGTTGCTACGCAACTTGCCATTGCTCAGTGCTCAGTGCGAGCCCAGCTCTTGGAGAGGGTACATTTCGCGTGCACAGCATTGAGTACTGGTCCGACCTAACCTCAAACCGCCGTTCGTTCGTGTTTCCCAAGTTTTGTTGTTGATGGGCTTGGGTGATCTTTTTGCAGGGTGATTAGGTGGGATTAGGGGTGAATTGTAAATCGTATTTATAGTTTTTTTTACTATGTAATATTGTTTTGCCAACTTTTTGAATTTTTGAACATGAACATGAACTATATCATTATTAAAGGATTAGGGGTGAGTTGTAAATCATAGTTATTGTTTTTTTACTATGTAATTTTTATTTTAACCTGTTTTTTACCAATAAAAATAAGTTTTGTATTAAAAACGTGTTTTTTGCTAACTTTTTGAAGTTTTTTACTGCTCATACCTTCCCTCAAGGCTGACCCCGCGGATTCGCAGGGCAAAACAATTTATTTGTTATAGTACAAAAAATGCAGAAAACGGGTTTATTTTGATGGAAAACAACAAAAAAACAATAAAAACAAATTTTTCATATTTTTTTATTTCAGGTTTTCGGGAATATAACATGCTTATTTTAACAGCAGTGAACGTGTTAAAAAACGCCAACACATTTAGGGAAAGTGGTCCAAATCCCTCAAATTTTTGTGAACAACCCGGGATTTGAACCCATGACGCCTTGAACCGAAGTCCAAGACGCTAACCATCAGGTCAGAGAGACGCCCAAATTTAGATTTTAGCTCACTTGTACAATTATTTTGTGAGGTTTTCGCGCAGAATACATTTTCATTACTCACAGATTGATTTGTAACTCATTGTTTCAGACGTCCATTTTATTTCAAAAACAGAACCAAAATAAAATGAAACTCTCCAACTTAAAGGTAATGCCATTGTACGTTGTTGTGATAAGTTTATACTATTTAACAAAACATAGTTAAATGATCATCAAGGAACCTGGAATCTTATCTTACCTGGAAGTGATTTTTCTTCTGGCATACAAAGGCATCATCAGCATTTGAAAAGTTGAATCCCTTGTCAGCATCCACACGATAGTGGGGAGGAGGTCTGTAACAAAGGAAGCCATCGATATATATTCGACCGAGATACATATTTCGAGAAAATTAAAATCGTTCAATTATAGCGGATCAGTGATTCTCAATTGATGCGTTGTGACCCAGTAGTAGGTCACAGAATGACTTTAGATTGGTTGTGAAAGGTGTGTATGATCATACTACATTCTCATACCCTGCATTGTGGTCTGTAGTTTTTAACCCGGGAGAGCTCGCATTGCGGTCTAAACGACCGGGTTGGTACTGGTACTTTTTGTACAAAAAACTATTTTGTGGGTGTCGGCACTGTACCTTACGTTGATCATTCCAAAAACGCCGTGACACACTTTCCACTATTCTTTTAGTTATCATACATTTTTTAAGTTATTTGGTTTATATCAGACATAGGTTTTCAACAATTTAAACTAAATATTTTACATATTTATATACTAAATATTTTGTTTCACTACCTTTTACATATTTTGTTATTCAATACTCTTTTACAAATATTTTAAAAACACAAAATGTTTATGTCTTTGTTTAGGGACATCAATTTACATTTGTTATTTACATGCAAAAATAAGCAAACTGATTTTTTCCAAAGTATTGCAGCTTAGGATACTCTAAATGTCATCTATTTTTACAATTAAATTCAAATAAAATTTTAATTTTAACGAAAAATTACTGTCTTTTCAAACCTGGTCAAAAAGACTATGTGCGACTCCTGGAGTTTTCAGTTCCGTGCGACTTCTGCCAGGTTAACATCTCAAGTTGGTAAATGTTAGCACACTTTGGTTAAGAACAGTTGATCAAATAATCAGCTTCTTACCGATTCGATAACCTTTTTGATCAAAATTCCCTGAATCTGTCATTTAAATAAAATTCCCTAGCTCTTTCAGGTTTTCCATGATTTTTAGACAGTAGAAACTAAACTACAGTTTATTACCGAAAATATTTAAACTTTTGCAACGTACAATTCTTTGAGATTCTGATCACAGAGAGTGTGCCAGCTGGTCTGCTGGAAGGGAGTGAACCGGATGCATTGGAAGCTAGAGGAGTCGAGGTAGAGGCTCCCTTCCCCCGAACCTTCTTGGAAACTCAATTCTTCATCCCCACACAGTTCTGAAACGAAAGAAATTTTAATTTTGAAACAATTTTTTCAAATGGAGGAATATAACTGAATTTGGAGGAATATAATTGGAATTGGAAGGTACTTTTAACTCTCAAGAAGAAATTTGTGATAGAAATATCGGACACAGTAACTCATAGCTCAGAGATAGAGCTAAGGCCGCACTAAGTGGTAAAGCTGTAACACTCAGCCGATTTCGGGAGTTCAAATAATAAAAATGCCGGTTGGGAAACAAAATTACTATTTATTAAACTTTACAACAACTGATCTAAAACCAACTTATACGTCGTTAACAATAGGTATATTCGCAGTCAAAATACAATAATTATGGTTACATTAAATTTAGAAAGAAAACACCAATTAATAATTTAGCAGGGAGAGGCGGCGCGACGCGTGTTAATTACATCGTGACTTCCTAGGGACTGGGGCGAGCTCCTCTCTCGTTCTTCGATGATGTAGCCCCTTCAACCAAAGCCAATGAGAAAACAGTTTAGCACGTGACGTCACGGGAACACTCCGTTGTTCAGTGCTGCCCCCGACGATCACTAAAACTAAGAGGCACTGAAAATGCGCTCTTAAGCCGGCGTCGAGCGTTCAGTTGCTGACGCCGCGCATTCCTGCTGATATCAATGCCCGGCCGGGCCCGTGGGAGCATCTAAGTTGAGATTAGCTTGGAGCAAATATTCTAGCGTTTGGTGGTTTATTTTATATTTTGTACCAGCCAACTCTTCAAAATGAAATAATGAAAATAATGTTAAGAGCACCGTTCCTCTTTCTAATTATAGATTTTAGTGACAGTAGAAATGTAATTATTAGGAACGGTAAAGTAATCATTTAATTACAGTGTCGAATTAATGGCTTTTAACAGTCTAGGGATTTTGGGCCTTCACACCAATTAAGAGGCACAGGAATCGTGCTCTTAGGGCCAATGCTGAGCGTCAAGTTGCTGCGCCTCTTAGTTGCTGTGACGGCCGCACACCAAGCTGGCCTCACAAGTCAGCCGTGGTCAAGAGTAAGTCCGATCAAAGCTGACTGCTATGATACTTTTTCGCAAGCGGTCATCACTGGCTTGCCCATGTGACTAATGCCGTTACTGTACCTCGCTGTCTTTAGATCGCCACACAGGCCTATTGGCATATGGTGACAGGCAGTTGCGATTAAAACTTTCGGTGCGGGCCGGTCACCGGTGATCATTTAGTTAACATGTAATCAAATGGTAATTAACATGTTTGTCGCACCCAACGTGTTAAACAAAAATTGGATTTAATTTATAACTTGTTTTTGATTATGTGATCACACAGATTATAAGTAGGGGTGTACGAGTAGTTTCGGGTATTTTCGAGCGAGTATTTGCCATCAGTTGGTAGTTTAAAATAGTGTAATGGGATTTGGATACCACCCTAGATTTGATAATCTAAACATGATTTCTAACTAATACACAAGTCACAATAGAAAGTTTTGGCCAGTACAATCAAACTGGATTACATATTGTCAAACAAAACACGGATTGACACTCGTTTCCGGACGATGAAACAGGGTCCGGTTGTCATTTGGCCAATTTCACCTGGTCCAGACATCGCTTAAAATCAATATTAAGTGACGAAATCGTTAGTCACGGCCGAAATTACGCGGTCCGATCGTCATTTTGGGCTTTTTACGTAATGCGATCGCCTTTTGCGGCCTTTACTACGCGTTTTGGCCGGTCGCAATCGTTCGCGGTCATCATTTTTGGCCGATTTTACGTGATACGATTGCCTTTTGCGGCTGTTACTACGCGTTTTGGCTGGTCGCAATCGTTAGCGATCGTCCGAAAATCGGCGGGAAATACTCGCTCGAATGAGGTTGTCATTACATAAAATGGTAAGTCTTTTGGCTGTCCATTATGACTAACTTCCCTTTCACCTTTGGTCCCTCCATTTGCAGCGGCTAGGGACAGAATCTCCGGGTTTGGTCCCTCCTGCCAACCTGAGAATGAATGGTCTCTGGCTGTTGTACATGGATACCCTGTCAGTTGAGTTGACCTGTTGGAGGGCAAAATGAGGGTCCCCTGTTGAGAGCCTCATCCCAGCTGTCACAGGGGCACGGGAATTGGCCCTCTGAGGGGTCGATTTGGCTGCCGTCCCTTCCCACCCTTTCCTTTCCTGCTATATCCTATCTTTCCGGTAACTTTCGCAATATTCCCGCTTGTGGAAGAGGTGACTAGCAGCAAAGCTGGGGTTTCCTAATCCGCCAATAACAACAACAACATACTCGCTCAAACTTTCGAGTAGTTTTCAAAACTTCGAGTCGAGTTCGAGTATTAAAATACTCGGCTGAAAACTCGATGTTTCGAGTACTCGCACACCCCTAGTTTCAATACAAACTGTATATGTGTCTCAAACCTACTAATGGAGTTTTCCCGATACAGCAAAAACGCTCACTTCTAACAGCCTGTACAAAAAAAAGTAACCATTACCACCACAAATATACAACAGGAATGTAAAATTACATAAAACTGTGTAAATAATCACCTGTTTCCTGTTTGACGCGAACATTATCCTCTGATAGCTTGCGTTTCTTGGAGCCGTGGTTGAGGGAAGTGTAGATGGCTGTGATGCCGCTCTCTGATTGGTCGTCTGTCAGCGTGTTAGTGCTGAGACCAGCATGAGCTGCAGCCAGCGCTAATGTGTTGTTGTTTGGAATTACTGAAACCAACATTTCCTGGATAAAAACTACATGTCAATAACTTTTAAAATGAGTGATTAGTTGTTGTACAATTACTCATTGATATTCCAGAGGAGGTACCGTATAGAGATGACTCGAGGCCCACCTAGTAAACAAAGGGGGGACTACCTTAACACTGGTCCATACCAGTTTTGAGGCTGACATTGGGTACAGCAAATGAAGTTGTCTTTACATATGGTAAGTCCTTTGGCTGTCCATTATGACAAACTTCCCTTTCACCTTTGGTTCCTCCATTTGCAGCGGCTAGGGACAGAATCTCCAGGTTTGGTCCCCTCCTGCCAAACTGAGAATGCCTGGTTTGTCCCTGGCTGTTGTACATGGTTACCCTGACAGTTGGAGGGGAATGCGAGTCCTCTGTTTTGAGAGTCTCACCCCAGCTGTCACAGGGGCACGGGAGTTGGCCCTCTGAAGGGTCGATTTGACTGCCGTCCCATACCACCCTTTCCTTTCCTGCTGTATCCTTTCTTTCCGGTAACCTGTGCAAAATTCCCGCTTGTGGAAGACGTGACTAGCAGCTATGCTGGGGTTTCCTAATTCGCAACAATGATGATGATGATGAAGGGGTATGGGAATGTTACCTCCCCACAATCCTTCCTTGCGTTTGTATGCCACTGGACAAAGTAATTTGATTTTTTTTAATGCAAGATATTATCACAGCTGATAGCTAAACAGTGCTGCTACAAAAACCTTAACCGGGGCTCAATGTATGCTGCACATTATTTGAATACAATCATTCATACAGACACCACACAAACAAAAGAGAATGGCTTTGGAAATGGTGCCTCAATAAAATTAAAATATATAAATAATGTAAACTCCCAAAAATTGTCTTAAGTCTTGAAATAAGTTTTCTGTATAAATTTATTGTGCCTAACAAACCGCAAAGTGACTTTTGTGTAATGAACAATTAATTAGTTTACACATCAGCGGACATTTGATGATGCCGTAATCGGCACAAGTCACATTTTTACAACTGAGGATTGCTTTGGGCCAAAGGGGATAACATTAACTTTGTCAAATAGACATCCTGGGAACAGATCAATCGAGAGTTATTTAGTATTTTATGGCTTAATTTATGATAAAACCATGGAAAAATGGTTTTAGCAGATATAGGTTTAGGATGCAACAATGAAAGTATTAATAATTTACAAGATATGTTGTGTACGGTTTTCTTTCTAGAATGTTATTGTTGTTACAGTTACCTGGTTTAACTCTTTTATGGCTTTTATACAGCTTAGCCTACATTGACGTTATTAGGTATTTTTGCACATCCCGAACGTAGTGAAACTGGGTTTTTCTAAAGCCGTGTTTACACTATACAACTTGTTTTATAAACTTGTGTTGTACAATCAATTATAGTAATTGATTTGAATATGTTTAAGAATGCAATGAAAAATATTAAACAAAGTTGTACAACAAGCGTGTTTTACAACCAAAAATCATGTTCTACAACAGGTTGCTGCTTTCCCGACCGGAGTCGGTAAAGGTCAAAGGAAATTTGGGTTTTATAAACCAAATTATATATATGTGTTTTATTTTATATATATATGTTTTATATACGTGTTTGCACTCTAGCGATCACATTTTTTGTCCAATTTATTTTAAATTTGGTAGGGACGTTCCTTTTTATAATCAGCTGGACAAGTTCGTTGGGCAAAACAATCGGAAAACTCTAACCCCCTTTTTTGGGGATTAATCTTTCAAATTTTGTGTTGTTCGGCCCAAAAAAGGTCAGAAAAGCCCCGGGTATAAAATGTATACATTTAATACGATAGAGATTAGTGAGGCGACAGCCACCTCAAGCCTATTTTTAAGCCTGACTGAACTAGTTAAATAATTGTTGATCTTAACCTCCTATGCGCAAAATTGTATTCCTAGCATTGCAGGTAAATGGAACCAGGAGCATCAGAACAGCCATAAAATCAATGATTACAGATTTTGATAAAATTTTTTAAAATCAATGTTTTTACACTGATTTTGATTTTTAAAAGTTTTCTATGTGGAAATTCACTTCTCTCACGTCAGCGTGCTGCGTGCGAACTCGTATTTTTTAATGATTTTTCAAACTTTGTCCCAAATAAAAGCGTCCTCTACTCGTCGCTTGAACAATCATGGCGACTTTAGCTTTTTGGGTGGGCTTGTGTTTGAAACATGTTCGATAATTTGCTAGCGCAATGTTGTACGACAAAAGTTTTATAAACACAAGTTCAAGTTTAATAAAACAAAAGTTGTATTAAACATGTTTGACAAACAAACGTTTATAAAACAAGTTTTATAGTGTAAACGCGGCTTAACAGTGATGGCAAATGTTCACGCTTACTTCTTAAACAATAGATAAAAACTCACTTTCACCGACAAAGAATTTCAAACAAAGATTATAATTTAATACCAATTGTTAATAGCCTAAAACACTGTGATTTGAAGCTGAGCAGCAGCTGAAGACGCAGCCTCGTACCTGGGGTGGAGGACTGTTGTTGATGAGTCAGCAGAGGGGTCAGCACTGAAGGGTGTTGGACAAGGATGGTGTCAGCACCCTGGATGTGTATCGTGTGTGGGGGCTTCCCATAAACTGGCGACTGCATCAGCAAGTCCGTCAGACCCGAATTTGAACCATTCTTTTGATCTGAAACAATAACAGTTAGGTACACACTCCACTAGAAAGCTCTGCGAACAAATAACAGCTTTCAATGAACTAGGAAAGAAACTGCCAGCATGTTTTATCAAGTTTCATCCCCATGGGTTAGAAACATTTTTCCATAATCAAAAATTCAGACAACTAAAGTGTTTCTGACTTCTGGCACGTTGCAAAAACTTTAACTAATAAACAAATTAGTAAGTTATAATGGTTTTGTTTATTTATTTAGTTGTGTATGAGTGCTAGTAATATTAGAGCAAATGAACCTTGAACATATAACTTTAAGTCTTTAATTTAGTCTTCATCACCAGAATTTGCTGGAAGTGATCTTGTAGAGTTTTTCAGCGTAATGTTAACTTTCAGGACTTGTGCTTCGCATAATCACTTCACTAGATTTTCCAACACATTCGGTTTTAGTATTAATTAGGGGTGTGCGAGTACTCGAAACTTCGAGTTTTCGGCCGAGTATTTTAATACTTGAACTCGACTCGAAGTTTTGAAAACTACTCGAAAGTTCGAGCGAGTATTTCCCGCCGATTTCCAGACGATCGCTAACGATTGCGACTGGCCAAAACGCGTAGTAACGGCCGCAAAAGACAATTGCACCACGTAAATTCGGCCGAAAATAACGATCGCGAACAAATGCGACCGGCCAAAACGCGTATTAACGCCCACAAAAAGCGATCGCATCGCATAAAATCGGCCGAAAATGACGATCTGACCGCGTAACTAACGATTTCGTCATTTACTATTGATTATAAGCAATGTCTGGACCAGGTGAAATTGGCCAAATGACAACCGGGCCCTGTTTCATCGGCCGGAAACGAATGTCAAACCGTGTTTTGTTTGTCAATACGTAATCCAGTTTGATTGTATTAGCGAAAACTTTGTATTGCTACTCATGTATTAGTTAGAAACCATGTTTAGATTATCAAATATAGGGTGGTATCCAAATCCCATTACACTATTTTAAACTACCAACTGATGGCAAATACTCGCTCGAAAATACTCAAAACTCGAAAATCATTGGCACTACTCGACTCGATTAAAAAAATCACTACTCGCACACCACTAGTATTAATTTAAAGTATTAGTAGTCTCCTAATGAATTTTTAACTTATTTGCAAACTAACAAGACAATGTTCGATAGCTAAACTGCCAATTAAAAAAATATACTGTAAATCCGAAAGCCTAAATTTAAACAATGGAAAATTTGATTCACCAGATGACTACTATACATTAAATTTTTTGTTAAAATTAAATGTTTTTGAACAATACTGGCGGGGAATAATGTGTAAAAATGAATTTGTTCTTAAGGGACAAAATTCCAAGATAGTTTCTGGCAATTACCAGATAAAAGACTTTTAGTAAATGATTAAACAGCAAGCTGAAACCTTCATCTAATGTGATCGACAACGTGGATGACTCGGCAGAAACATACGTGACAAATAAAGACGATAAGAATACTTATTATAATGAATTTAAAAGTGATTCAAAAGTCAAATAATAATAAAAGGAGACCAAGACTGACCGATACCTCAAATTAATGTAAAATCATACTTACGAGGGGAGTGAGCCTGGGGGGAGTAGGGGGGCTCGGACCCAGAGTCTGGGGGGCTCTCAGGGAGGCTGTGTCTGCAACAGTCAACAATCTTGAGATAAGGCAGAGAAATAAGGCATAGTCCATAATCAAGAAATAAGGCAAAGTCCTTACCGTGATCAAGAAATAAGGCATATTTGTTTCTATAATAAATAAATAAGATTGCCATTATCAGAATAAAAAAATAAAGCATATATCTTTTCACAATTAGGAATTACGGAGTAGACCTTATCACAATATAAGACTTTGACCTCATCACAATTAAGAATAAGGGGAAGACCTTATCACAATCAAGAAATAAGTATATTCATTATCACTGAGCAGTAAATTGCAAGTGGATTATGACACTTTATAAATAAGCAGTTTTACTCGATCTTCAAAGCTTTTTGCCTGCATGCCTCTGCAATGTCCTGTTGAAGAGTAAACAAAAAGATTGATATCTTGTTTACAAACTACTAGCGGAATATGATTAACTATGTCTCAAAATGGTGTCTGAAGAAACATTACTTAATTGCACACATTTTTAATAACATAAAAAATATATGAAACAAAATAATAAGATGCTTTTAATTTATTATTTTTCGAACCAAAAACTAAATTACTTTGCAATAGAACTTTATTATTATTACAACAAAATATATTCAAAAACAATGGTTCAAACAATGATTAAAAATATGATTGTTAGATAGGGATGAGTCGATTCTCAATACCAACGATTCTTGGGCACTGGTATCGGTATCGAGATTCATTCGTCCAATGTCGATACCGATGCCATCGATACCCCCACTGTTTTCCCCGCGCTACAAAAGGCATGGGGAGTGTTTGGGTTGGCGGCAAGAAATCTTACCTTGAAGATAAGGAAGGAAGAGTGATGGGAGGGGAGGGGTAGGGTCCGGTTGAAAGCAATAAATCAGTCGGCTGACCAACATTATTTCTTTGAGTCATTATCTTACAACCAAGTTTTTCCTCATTATGAATTTATAATAAATAGTTTTTGTTTTTCTATATTACTAAAGCATACTAGTGAAATTAACATTAAATTATGTCAAAAATTGCATTACAAAATTTGCTTGATAATTAACTACAAAATACTACTAAATAATTTTAAATGGCAACATAAATTTGTAACTGTTTTTAACAATAGTTTTAACAACTACAGGTACTGAAAAATCGTAGGTATCGATGGTATCGGTATCGAGAATCGATGAATTTATCGACTCATCCCTAGTTAAGGCAAAATAAGCTCGAATTTAACAATATTCTTGTGGTGATAAATTAAACATAGCAGCTTTTTAATTTCACCTTTAAGTAACAAATGCTCCTATTTATAACGTAACAAATTTTAGTAGATCCAATTAGAAAGGAAATGAAGGATGTCCTCAGCACTCATAAATGTTTAAAAAGTATCTCAGCAGAATATGCCTAGGACAGGAAGAAGATTGCTGATTCTGGAAGAAAAGGAATCTCCTGAACATATCTAAAACAACCCATAGAAAAAGCTGAAGTTCCTAGGATTTTGGGAGGTTGTGTGGTGAAAGAAATTAAGTTAGTTTTAATACTCAAATCAGGGGAGGGCCGGATACAAATGCCTCACCTACACAAAGACTCAACATATACACACACACTCAAGGAAAAGTCGGGTGATATCTCGTTCTTTTCATTAGTCGAAATAGTGGCATGATCGGCATTTCTGGTCAATTCAGGCTATCCCTCTAGGACAAATTGGGATAGCATCCCTTCCCCTTCTCTAAAAAATCGGCTGTTGAGAACTTACTTTGCTTGGTAACATATGTGTTATTCAATCTCTCTATTTCATTTTTCAACACTCTTACATCTCTCTCGACTCCTGTGCCAAATTTAAAACCGCTCATTAGTTATTATTTGTTATAGTTACTTAGTGTTCTCTTTGGAGGAAAATATAACATTTTATATATTTTTCCCACATAACGGTCATTCGTCATCGCAGTGTCCGCCGCGCCGCGCCGCGCCGTACCGCCATGTTCTCAACAATCGTCTCCGCCGATCGCCATAAACTCGTTGTGCAATTGATTTTGGATTTTAGTGTGGAGTGTCTTCTGGATCCCCCTGCAACTAGTGTGTCCCTGCCCCCAAAAGTGTGCACACTTTCCTCCCCCAACATTACCACGCCACCAAGCGGCCGCCCTCCTCCACTGACGACCACGGCCGTGCCCGCAGCCCATGGACTCCACACCGCCACCCTTGGTCGCAGAAGCTTGGTCTGCCCACAAACCATGCCCATTACAACAGGAAAATTATTGGTGATTCAGTTTATTTCAAACTATAGTGCGCTCATTCTCTGTGGGGAATCCGCGCAGCATTGTTTTATCCCAGCAAACAAACTACTCCGGGCATTGCCCATTATCAATGTCTCGTCTCAAAATACAGTCCATTATAAAATAAAAACTCTCACTGAACTAAACACGCTAAAAGAGAAGAAAACTTGTAATGAAAACAACTCAACAATTTTAAATACTATGAAATTAGCTACAAACTTAGTAACAGTAATGAAAAAACATAATTGAGTTACAAAAGGTGTAACAAAAATAAATAATAAACCAAAATAAAAAAAAACTGTTTCCCGACATTTTATTTCATATTTCCTGTTATCTAGACAGCATGTTCATTAACATACTTTAATAAGACAAAGTTTTTGGTTGAGGCACCTTTTCTATATAATTACCAAATTAAGTTAATAATGGGTGAAACTTTGTTTTACTATTCATCAGTGATGGAAAATTACTGCAATAATTTCTTATATTACAAACTCACCGTTACAAAAGGGAATTCTATTAATCTAGATAATTACTGTTCTATTCCTATTTTCCATAATTCTCTAAGGTATTTATAAAGATGGCTCTATTACATTTATCTGTTTTTTTGTTGTTTTTGTTGTAGATTAACAAGTTTTAAGTGAAAACAAATTTGGTTTCCAGAAGGGAAGAAATACATCAAAAGTTATTAATGAGTTTATTTCAAAACTGGCAAAGACCGAAGACTGTCGACCGATCCCAGCCTTAGTTCATATCAACTATGAATTGCTTATCAGGCAGCTTCATCATTATGAAATGTTCTTTAGGATATCAATCATGCGCAGCTAACCGCAAACAATCACTTGTCTCTCAGGGATACATATTAGGTTTCTTCCTTTATAAAGTTTACGACCTGATGACCTTAAAATACCCAAAACTCCAAGCTAATACCTTATGCAAATAATACTACATATGACACCAAACCTACAACTCAATACAGTTTCGTTCAAATTCTAGTAATTTTCTTAAGAGGCAGTGAATTTGTGGTTCCAAGTTAATGGTTCGACTTTGTTTATATAGTGATAAAACTTTATATTTATTTTCGCTCAAACTTTTCAAATCGTTAGTATTCAGATGATTCTTATCTCAAAACTTTGACTAACACATTAAGTTGATACAATTTCTTATGACATACAGGTCCATAGTTGATTTTTTTTAAATGAGTTTTCATGTTGTTCATCCAACAACAATTCAGTATAAATGTCACTTTCTTATTTTGTCCCATCTCTTTACATTCTTGACATTCTAGTTTCTGAAAATGGTTTACTATGGCTAAATTTTTCAAACACATAGAATATATTTTGGGCAGTTCTTAAACCAGTACTACAACATTTAAGATTCAGAAACTTACCGTTTGTACTTTTACACAATCTGCCTCTTCCAAAGCCGTATTCAAAAGGCCCAATATTCATTCCTATGCATTTTAATTGTATTACCCTCCTCTTCTCAAAGGTAAATTTTAAAATACCTTTGTTGCAGCAAACCTGCGTAATCAGCAAATTCCAAATGCTAATACATATATTTAACTACACTATGAAGTCACTTATTAAATTTCATCAAAATATATACATAAATAAAAGAGGAGTAGCATTTAATTTATTCTCAAAATGAATAACGTTAGGCTGACTATGCAGGTTTAATGCAGTTGAAACTGCAAAATTGGATTTAAGTGCAAGAATCATTAAACTAGAAATACATAAAGCTATATTCTTTCTTAAATAAATCTTGTTGATATTTTTTTGCCATCCATCTGGGCATCTGGCATCTGGGGGCCTCAACAAGTTATCATGGCCTCTTGCTTAAGTATTACTGTGCAATACGATAACAGCTTCTTCTCCATAGGGGAAATCAGCTAAAATGTTCTTTTTTCAATTAAGTTCATAACTATCCCACTCAAAACAATCAACTTTGCAAAAAAGACCTACAGCTACTGGAAACACCCCAACAACATAGAACATCATAGACAACCCAAAAGCCAATTATTTATCCAACTACCAACAAACTGGTACTCATTGGTTTTGCTGATAGTGAAGGTCCTGATCTCTTGAGGCTGGAAAGACTGTTACTCTGCCCTGCAGCCCTCTCCAATCTTCGCTATTGTATTTATTTCAAAATCCTCATTTTAGAGGCACTTGCAGTCAGGAACAAGGCCTTGTAATGGATAACATTGTATCTAACTGGCAGATATCAATGCATTGAAATTCAATGTGATTAAATATTAAATCAATTCAAATAAAAGTTGAAGAAGAGCAGAGTGCCTCATTTATCCATACTTGGGTCACTCCTCTTTATCTTACATATTTGTTAAATTCAGGAATGAATGCACTCCTGTAGTTTATTTCCAGGTTGGTCCATGTAAATGTAGATGAAGTTGATGGTCAACGTTTAGAATATACTACAATATCCATCTTCAGGGCAGTAAACTAACTAAAAGCTCACTCACTGATTGGTGCGCTCATCCGACTCTTCAGGAATGACCTGACCTGGTTCACGGCCATCCTAGAATCCTCAGGAATGCCGGGAGGGGTGGCATCTACTCTATTGTTTCCACTGCAGGTATTCCTGGAATTGCTGTGAGGAGGCAGAAGGGTGGTATCTCCAATCCGCTTGTTAATTGAGAACTTTTGCGGGTTTTCTGGGTTAGGTTTTGGATTTATTTTTAAGCACTTCTGTAGTTAGTTAATGATTAATCAAGATTGGTTACCGATTTTAAATATACTACAGAAGTGCTTAAAAACAAAACCCTCCACCAGATCCAGAAAACATGTGAACATTCTCGATTAACAAGCTGAATGGAGATACCGCCTTTTCGCCTCCTCACAGCAATTCCAGGAATACTGCATTGGAAACAATAGAAATGTGCCACTCCTACCGGCATTCCTGCAGATTCCCGAATGGCCATGAACTAGGTCAGGTCTGTTTACATCCTACAGCCTCGACACCTATATAGGCGGAAGAGTTGGATGAGCGTGCCAGTCAATGAGTTGTTATTAATTAATAAGTCTGCGCTACTAATTCTATGCGTGCTGAAGATGGCTATTGTAATATATCTGAAACATCAGATACCACCAACTTCATCGACATCTACACATACTAACCCGGAGAAGCTGTTTCCAATTGTGTACGTAACACTCATGTTGAACTAACTGCAGATCGAGTGTTTTATTCTGCATTCCGCAAACACTTCTTATCTGCCCCTGGGACACAACTGCAAATGGTTTGGATAATAGTCGTACACCAACTGTGGTCTTGTGCACATGCGTCCAGAAAGTCGTGTAATATGAAAAGGCTCTTATAGTCAAAAGATTGTAAGCAAATTTCAGGATTTTTCTCAAAATATTTATATTTATTTTGATGTTTTTCTTGTAGAACTTTTGAGTTTTTAAACTTTTTTCTTGAGTGTGTCAGTTTGAACTGAAATATTGCATAATGTTCTTAACAATGTACATTAAGGACAGAAAACAAACCACAGACCATAAAAGATCAATTAAAAGTAGCCTTTAAATCATTAATAGACAAAGAAGGTAAGCTAGTGACCAAACGACAGAGCACAAAAACCACTCTTATAATAATGAGAACAAAAAATGCCTTACCGGTACCAGTACCGGTATAACTCACTCCCATCTTGCTATGATTTTGGCTCCCTGTGATTTGGCTAAATATTTAGACCAGAAATTTTCTTAATACAATCATTTTTACGTATAAATTGTCTTTGATAAGTATTTTTCCCTAATAGATTTAAAATTTCCTATATAAATATGCATGATTTAGACCCATTTATCAATGTATTTTTGATACAAGGCCTCAGTTAAGTTGCACGTTTTTGGAGAGAATAAATTTTAATAAAAAAGGAATCACTCAACGTAAGGGAAGAAACTGACTCACTATTTAGAAATTTGTCTGATTTGGACCGTAGGAATAATGTTAAGTATTTTGATAGATACTTTAACCATCCGATGATTTTTCCTAGTAACTTGACCAAATCTTTTTGCGTCTATAGAGCTATAAAATATTCTTGTGTCAGTAGGATTTATTTGTATATATTATACTGTCTTACCTTAGCAATCCACTTTCTTTTTTGGTTCTAATATCGATTTCGGATCCGGAGATCCATCCTCAGTTAGAAATCCAGGACCCCAAGTTTATCTTAAATATTCATCTCCGGATCCGAAATCGATATTAGAACCAAAAAAGAAAACGGATTGCTAAGGTAAGACAGTATAATATAAAATTTAAGTAATCCAGAGGCTAAGATGAATTGTATTCATTTTTACTTGGTTTGAAACCAAATATGCGCTTGGCATGTATAGAACAAAACATCCATGAGGGCACTTGCAGAACATCACCTAATGGATTTCAAAACTTCTGTCAACGGGGCAGACAGATTCGTTCCAGAGGACGAGTGAATTTCACAGTGAACTGCCACACTTAGCGAGCAGATAAACCTCTATCAGCACCTATCCACTACATCCATGACTGACATACAGTCTTGCCAGTCTAGTGAGTCTGTTAGTTCATAGTGTTATGTAAGAAACCAGTGTTGATATTGGTTACCACTGTTTAGAGTAAAACAAGCTTCCCAACATTTTGGAAGCCGGAATGTGATTTTATCTTCAGGAGCAAAGAATACCTTTAACTTAACACTGAGCGTATCTCAGCCAGCTAGTCAGGAATAAACTCGTGGCTGGTCACGTGTAGCTTCACCTGCAAGCTACGGTGTCCGGTTGATTTGTTCCTCCATTTTTGAAAATATTCTTTACAAGTGCATATTTTATGATTTCAGTAACTGAAATGAGTTTTTATTACTTTCACTGGGGACGTGCTAAATTGTTACGTGACCCGAACTGCACATAGTCAAACCTAAAGACATTAATTGAGTCGATGTTCTACATACTTTAATATTCACATTTTTGTATGATACCTTCTTCTTAAGGTTTAAAATAATATAAAAAACATTGATTTACGGAATCAAATTATTATCACTAGAAATTGTAAATTAATATCAGAGCATATTAAATATTTCTGTTGAAGTTAAAAATGTTTAACCTGGGCAACGTATGTTCTTGTCAAACTAGACCTGGGCTATTGATATATCCAGGCCTTGGTAATATTTACATACATTCCAAAGGCATATTAATTATTACCAACAGAGGAAGTATTAAATAAAAAGTATGAAGATGAGGAAAAAATTGTACAAATAAAAATAAATTATATTGGACCAAGGTAAAACGTTAAGCGACCTTAAGACTTTTGTATTCATAATTTGTTTGGTGTTTTAGTGTTTTTTTTATCAAGATGACGCCTTTGGTGCGGCAACCTCCTATCTATTTACCCATTGTCCTCCTGATTGCATCGCTCATGTGACCCTAAAATCACTTATTACTTAAAATTTTACCAAAAGTAATGTAAAATCAGAAGTAGTCTAAATTATGTTCTGGTGCCAACTGATAAATTAGTACAATCATTATTTTAAATTATTTACTTTTTAAGAAACATGTGTAGTGACAAAGCCTGAAGGTATTTTGAAGTTAACAGCACAAATTTAAGTAAAGAAATAAAAATATTAAAAATTTAATTTTGATGATAGATTGACTGAGCAAATTAACAAAGGTAATTTATCGGTTTGTTAATTTAAAAACAGTAATTTTCACAGGTGGTGAAATTTTTTTAACGTAAACCAGTAATTCTGTATGTTCTTTTAAAGTTTGTGTGAATCTAGACGCTATGTTTTTTTTCAACAATTGTCTCTGGATGACAAGCTTGTAGACATAATAAAAAATGTTTAAAGTCCTTTCATAATGTAGATTTTCCTGAAGCAACGATGATGATCATATCACCACCATCATCATCATCATCATCCTTATATTCAAACTCCTTTTTTATTCCTATATTAACAGGCTGTCTACCAATACCTCTACAAAATATTCCAAGGTTTTCCAGAGATATATAACACCAACACTGGCATTATTTTAATTGGAAATAAACATGCTACTTTATAAAATTGAATCGTATGAATTGTGTTTAATAATATTTAATTAATCATCAATCAAACATAGTTTAAAACATGTTACAGTAGACCCGCCATAGGACCGAACCATGGGTCGGATAACCAAAAGGGCGGTTAAAATGAATAACACCCGAGTATTGTCATATTAAGCAGATTAAATTGATAAAACTTAGACGACGGTTAAAAAGTAAGTACCAGGATGCAATACTTGAAAAAAGTTGCATATGAGCGCGATTTGCTGAGAAGCACTGATTCAAATGGGCGCTTTCATACGATAGTGCCCGAGCCGCAGTCGCGATAGTGCACGACCAGGGAGTGACTCTTTCATATTGGTACGCCGCAGTCGCGATAGTGCACGACCAGGGAGTGACTCGTTTTGCAGTCACGTCCCTCTGCTTCTGGTCGTGTTAGTCGCGACTTTGTCTACGGGTTGCGGGACATTGTTTTATATTGGAACCTTCATACTGCACGACTTAATGAGGCAATTGGTGTGACTCGTCCCAACTTCCGCTTGGGTATTTTTGGTTTTGGGAATTCTTGGGAATTTTCACCAACGAACAGTCGAGAAATGCTGATTTTAGAACTGGAGACACAGTTTCTCTTTGCCATTCTACCTGCGAGTGTTGTTGTATTGGAAGCATGGCCAAACGAAACAGCTGGTATAAAGTATCAAAGAAGCCTTTCGATTTCCTTAAAACCAATAGTGGATGTACGAAAACATTTATATTTTTTCGGCCCTTTTTTCTAATCATTAGGAGTAGTAACAGCATTTCTTCATGCTTCGCCATCGTGGGCAGTCTGACCAATAGATGGTTTGGATACTAGCCTATACCGTTGCGACCATGATCGCATGTCAGTGCGACTCTGGTCGTGCGTGCATGCGTCCAGAAAGTCGCACAAACACGGACCAAAGTCACGTAGTATGAAAAGGCTCTTAAGGGTGTGGTTTACAGGCCTCAACCAAGACCAGCCAATAGTAGACTATTGCCAAATTGCACACCAGCTGATCGGAATAACACTTGAGTCATATTTTGATATGGTAAAACGTCAACAGCTATAGCGTAGAGCCATATTATTGGCTGGAGCCCTACTGCCAACTAGGAGGCTGGACGACCATGGTACTTACGGATGAGTGTATGCCGATCCATCCACTAGCACAGAGGGTGTGGGCTGGGGGAAGGATGTGGAGGGAGTGTTGCTGAGTACTGCCGAGGCCACAGGGGGCTGACTAGGAACTGGCTTGAGGTGGTGGTGGTGGTGGTTGCTGCCGTGGTTGTCCACACTGACCACCACGGACGCGAGGTTGCGAGTGGACACGCCCTCATTGTTGGTCAGTGTATCCCCGAAATATCTGAAACAGGAACAGCAAATGAAGATAACACATAATTAAGTCCTTTGGCTATCCGTTATGACAAGCTTCCCTTTCACCTTGGTCCATCGATGTTTGTAGACAGCAGGGAACATTTGACCTAAGATGTGGTCTTATCTAATAAACACGGATACCTTGTCAGTCAGTCTAGGTCAGAACAGACTAGTGATGGCATAATCGAATGAAAAATCATCGATTATTCGGTTATTGGAAAATAATCGAGTGTTCGATTATTTTAAAAATAATCGATTATTGTCTTAAAATAATCGGTACAAAATCTATCTGTCAAAATCCAGGAAAAATAAGAGCCAAATGAACTTTTATGACAGTTTAATGTTAAACCTTTATGTTAACAAAGTAAAAATTTAAGAAATACAATTTAAAAATTGATCCATTCAATAAAAATATAAGAAAGAGATGTAAAAATTAAACCTATAATATTATTTAACCGCTAGATAAACTTAAACGTTATAAAAAACTTACGATTAAACAGTTATTTGAAGAGAATGAGAATTGTTACCAGACCGTTAATGCTATATCAAAACGTATGTAAGCCCTATAATATAAACAAAAATCATAATATATGTGACATTAGGAAATATGAACTCATAAAAGGTATTTGGGGCAAACGTTTTCCGAGTGTTATTAACTATTTGTTTTCTTATATAATGCAATGAGAAGTTGTAAATGTCATGAAAATGGGGAAAATATTTAAATGTGTAATAGTGTTTAAATACCAACTTTGAATTGCATAATATATAATGTAATACTATATATCAGCATACGTTTGATGTAGTTGATATAAGGATGAGAAAAAAAATCATTCGATTAAAATCAACCGAATGATTATTCGATTATTGGTGTAATCGTCATTGGTTCATTCGATTATCCCATCACTAGAACAAACCACCTGTTTGAGAGCTGGGACCAGATGTGACAGGAGTCGCGGGTGCACCCTATAAAAGGTTGATTGGCAAATCCATCCGTCCACAATTTCCATCCCTGATAGTTCCTCTCTT
Source organism: Allygus modestus (assembly GCA_963675035.1). NCBI lineage: Eukaryota > Metazoa > Arthropoda > Insecta > Hemiptera > Cicadellidae > Allygus > Allygus modestus. The sequence goes on from OY776113.1 coordinate 2,498,243, forward strand.
TCCGGTGACCTGCGCAATATTCCCATGTGGAAGACGTGCCTAGTGGCTAAGCCGAGGTTTCCTAATCCAGCAACCCAACATCTAACTTATCTAACAATCCACAACTGCTGCAAAGACCTTGCCGCTAAAAATTATGCAAGCCTACTAGTTAAGAATCGACTGACTAAACACAGCATTAAAGGAAACCTAAGACATTTAACACAAAATTTACGCATCCACTTAACTCAAAACAAAATGAAAATCTATCTATCAACATGAATCTTATACCGTATGTATTGATTGTTCTTGGACCCCTATTTTGTAGTGAGTATTTTTTTAATTAGCTGGTCTGCTGTGCACCCCAAGCTGTAATACAAAATCTTAGGTGAGCCAATAATGGCGCTACATAAATATGTATTGTTGTTTGCCTTTGCAACAAACTAGATATTTATAAAGCTTACATTGCAGTGATATCCGTATCACTCTCTCCCTCTCTCGGAAGTGATAATGTGTTAACAGGAACTTCAAAGTGAGCAAGTAGCACTGTAGTGTTAAGTAGCAACATTATTAACACTATTTGGCTTACTGTGTAAACCGTGTTTGTTTTTCTGGGACGTTATAAATTACTTTATTATATATTTTTTTTACTACCATCGGATATTAATATTGGTATAAAAGAATGGTTGGGAAAAAAATTAGAGGAAAATCTTAAAAAAATTATTAGAAAAAACCCAGAAAAAGTTCCAGATTTAAAATTGTTCTCTTGAATCTCTTTTATTAAATATATGCACAAATTTTAAAACATGGCCTAAAAGTAAAAAAGCTATTAAAAAGAAAATCTAGAAAAGTTTATTGATGTGGTGTTCCCATATATATGAATTTTCTTGGGCATTCCAATAACTTTGTGTCCTTTAAAGTAAAAATCATCATGCTAGCTCCAATTTAAGAAATAATTTTACTAATTACATGCAATTTTTCTTTAGGTTAAAACATAGAAAATATTTAGTTAACAATCAATAATAAACAGCAGGACTAATCTCTATTGATTGACAAATTTCTGTTGCAAGCTAGTTTTCTTTGCCAAAAAAGCTTTGAACGGTGCCTCTCTAGCCCAAGGCCCAGCCATGTTGACGGCTACGACTCAAAGTGAAATTGCACACAACAAAATATCCAGGCAGGCCATAAACTTAAAAATTTATAAAGTTATTTTTATAAATAAACACAGCAGATTTTTTTACGTGGACATTTTGTTGGTCCAAAAGGGTACTACTACATATGTTCTACCTGTACATGGATTTGTCCAAATGGATTTTTTTAAGTACAAGTTTCTGTGTATCAAATTCAAATTCATTATTTACATATTTATTTGTATACAACAATAAAATATTTGTTACAAAAATCATACCGTATATCGTCAAACAAATCTTGTTCTAACTTAATGCTAGCTTATTGTGAAAAGAAAAATAAATATTATTAAAGGGTTACATTTGCCAATACCAGGACGATCATGCTATTTAAGGCCCGGTGCACACCAGCGGTTTGCGGCGGCGGCGCGGCAGCGGCGCGTTCTTAGATACATGGGAGCAAATGGAGAATTGCCGAGCAGTGCACACCAACGGTTTGCGGCGGCGGCGCGGCGACGGCGAAATCTTGGCCGCAGTTTTGTCCAGCCGCAGCCCCGCCGCAAGGTCTGTCGGGGCATAGAATCAAATGGAGCAGTGCACACTAGCGGCGGCGGCGAGTTCGCCGCAGGCTTCGGACCACTCCAGTAGTGATCGAAAACGACTTCAACTCAGATATTTTTATTAGTAAAATTCGGGAGCCCGTTATTTTTACACTACAACTGATTTATTAACTAACTATAGTAATCTTTTTAAACTAACTTTAACTATGTAATATCATACAAAACTAAATTGTGTTAATAACTAAACTATTAATATCATACAAAACACATGCTCTAGTATATTTTAAGTTAATAATTTAAGAAAATAAACTTGTTCATATATTTATATGAGCCCAGTAGATAATAAACTTGCTTATATATATATTCGTCGACTTTTTATTCAAAATATATTTGGGCGGTCTCTAGTTTGTACATGCCAGCCAGCAATACCTTATCATAACAACAAAAACAAAGTTTACAATCATTCATAAATATTGTAAACTAATAACAGCACTGACTGAATATTAAATTAAGTACAGTATTTACTTTAGATTCGTACGATTATATTTTAAGAAACAAATTAAATATCGAGTTGGAAAATGTATACATTTTTTTAAAATTGTTGTTTATTATTTATTTTGTTACCAAAGTTGTTGTTACAGAGTAACAGATTGATATTGATTATTCACCTTATGTATATATAATCAATGGTAACACTATAGTCGCCGCTGCCGCGCCGCCGCCGCCGCCGCTGATGTGCACTACCTTTCTCGTCGCCGCACGCCGCACGCCGCAGCGGCGCCGCCGCCGCAAACCGCTGATGTGCACCGGGCCTAAGTGGCCAACTCTACATATTAAGAAAAATAATAAGTATGGTCCTCTAAAAATCACGACTAAACAGGTACTTTACCTCCGTCAACAGTGCAATTAATTCATTGGACCTGTTTAGTCGTGATTATGTAGTCCAGGGGCTGCTAGAATGGAGTCTTATACAAATTGTTTAAGCAGTCGCATGAATTTACCTATTGTGTGGCTCTGATTTTTTCTGGGCTAAGTAATTGAACAAATTTACTCCTGTGTGGTGATCCCTTTCTCAAACATTGCCGCCTAGTGGATGGGATGAAACAGTAAATTTTCTGCTCTAGTATCTCTTTGAGATTTCCTACTTCTAGATGGCAAATGGAGGTTATTGAAAGTCATTAATAGTACAAAATAAATGTAAACGGAAGTTGTGGTAAGTATTCCATGTTACTGGAAGATTTCCCTACACGGGTGCGACCAAATCAAACCAAAAATTCTAATATAAATATTCTGAAATATTTCAAATATTTTTCTGAGACTTAAAGATTTTGTCTATGGATGAAGAAGCTCCCCAAAATGGTATTCAGTAATGTACAAGGCTTTCATAGTAACTTCTGCAGTCACCCAGCAGGACTAAAAAAACTACAGGTATCGTGTCAGTAACTTCTGCAGTCACCCAGCAGGACTACCAGACTACAGGTGTCGTGTCAGTAACTTCTGCAGTCACCCAGCAGGACTACCAAACTACCGTCAGTAACTTCTGCAGTCACCCAGCAGGACTACCAAACTACGGGTGTCGTGTCAGTAACTTCTGCAGTCACCCAGCAGGACTACCAAAACTACCGTCAGTAACTTCTGCAGTCACCCAGCAGGACTACCAGACTACAGGTGTCGTGTCAGTAACTTCTGCAGTCACCCAGCAGGACTACCAAACTACCGTCAGTAACTTCTGCAGTCACCCAGCAGGACTACCAGACTACAGGTGTCGTGTCAGTAACTTCTGCAGTCACCCAGCAGGACTACCAGACTACAGGTGTCGTGTCAGTAACTTCTGCAGTCACCCAGCAGGACTACCAGACTACAGGTGTCATGTCAGTAACTTCTGCAGTCACCCAGCAGGACTACCAAACTACAGGTGTCGTGTCAGTAACTTCTGCAGTCACCCAGCAGGACTACCAGACTACAGGTGTCGTGTCAGTAACTTCTGCAGTCACCCAGCAGGACTACCAGACTACAGGTTTCGTGTCAGTAACTTCTGCAGTCACCCAGCAGGACTACCAGACTACAGGTGTCGTGTCAGTAACTTCTGCAGTCACCCAGCAGGACTACCAGACTACAGGTGTCGTGTCAGTAACTTCTGCAGTCACCCAGCAGGACTACCAGACTACAGGTGTCGTGTCAGTAACTTCTGCAGTCACCCAGCAGGACTACCAAACTACAGGTGTGGTGTCAGTAACTTCTGCAGTCACCCAGCAGGACTACCAGACTACAGGTGTCGTGTCAGTAACTTCTGCAGTCACCCAGCAGGACTACCAGACTACAGGTGTCGTGTCAGTAACTTCTGCAGTCACCCAGCAGGACTACCAAACTACAGGTGTGTCGTTCAAAAGGATGCTGAGCTCACCTTTATTAACAACTGCTGGGCTTAACCTGCCCATGATAATATTTCATCAATGGTAACCCCTAGGAATTTAGTGTCATGACAGATTGAAATTTTCAAATTGAAAGTCGATGGGATTTCGTTCCCAATTTTGTCTGATCGAGAGGACATGCAAAAATTTACCGCATGTAAAATACTCCCTTATGGGGAACGGCTAAAACACATTTAGACACTCACGTGTGATTGTCATCAGTGTCATCATTGATGAAGTCCTCCAGCTGACTGAAGTCCAAGGCCTCATTGTCAATTCCGCCAACAAAGTCACTGCGCCCTGAAACAATACATCTACAGTTAGATTCAATTTGGACATGATTCTTGGTTATCGTCCCAAACACTACCGAGGTTGTCATAAATATGCTCAAATTTGCCTTCACTTTTTTCTGTTTTTCAGATTAAAAACCATTCCAAACCAAACCAACTGGCGTACAATAGGCATAATACACCCATTTAAACAAAGAAACCCTCATTTTTAAGGAATACAGTTTTTTTTATAATTTGCAAAAGATATAAAAGAATCAACTGATTTTAAAAGGTTCAAGAACCAAGTAAAAATGCATTTCATAAATAATCCATTATATAAAATAGATGATTTATTATGTTTCAAATAAGTGGACCTACAACCTTGGATAAAAAGATCTATAACATTTAGTTATTTAATTTTTAACCTATCTCAAACTGATTGAAATATTATGTATTAATTTATTTTATTGTTTGTAAATTACACCATTCTGTAAAACCTAGTACTTCATGAATAAAGTTATTTTGATTTGATTTGATTCACTTGAACTACACTTACTAGAGTTCTATAGAAAAGTGTCACCGATTCCATGTGCTAGCTCATAAAATTATAAAAAATGTCTTGTGTCTTCATAGGTATATAACATATATGAACCCTCCAGAACAAAATTTTAAAAAAATATTTAAAAAACATTCAAAAATGTAGTTTTTAAATTTTTGTTTATTTTTTGAAATTTTAAATTTGTACATATATGTAAGGATATCTTCAGACGTATAGGAAATGTTATGGATTTATTACACTATGTAAGTACCAAGAGGCACCCTAGCAAAAAATTTGCATCAGCCAAGTCAAAACAAAAGTTTTGGCTATATAAATAACACTAAAACAATGTAAACACGAAAAGAGCACAAGAGTCATGACATAATTAGTACAACTAAAATGACAAAAGCCTGCCAGTGATACAGTTACATTTTACAGTTACAGTTGCATTTCTCTATGATGAGGGTTTTGAATTGCCTTTTGGAGCGTGTTGGGTCAGTTTCTATGGAAGGTTTGGAATACTACAAGTTTTGTGGTTTTAAGATAGATGTTACATGAAGAAAGTTGTCAGATGGGAAATAATCCGTAAGTTGGAAATATTACTACGTGAATAAAAGGATTTGAGCTATGGAACCATGAATTTATAACTATGGATTTATGAAACAAACACTTTTTAGATCACAGATGGAGGTGCATTAGTAGGGATTCCTGATAATGTAAAACGTCTTCACATGATTGTCTTAAGAAAAGGAATATTGTTTTTACGTTCTCACAACCCTATACCGCATACGCGTATACAACAAGAGGGGAAATGCGACGCCGTAGTGGGCAGTCAATAATTATGATTGATCATCTTGATTGGCAAATTTAAAAAACTGACGCAGAAGGAAATTACAATCTCACTCTTATGTAGACAACGTCGATGTGGGAGTAGAACCTCATCTTCTTACGCGACAACAATAAATCCAAAATGTTCTCCTGAGCGGTGATTTACGCTCATTCTAATTTAACAATAACATTATCTTGATCCTTGTTCGTTTAACTGGGCTTGAGAAGATTCGATCGAACTACTACTTGTAAAAGGCTACTGGCTTGAACTAAGGCACTTATCGTCTATAGACTCAAAGGAGAGAGCTTACTGAAGTGTTCAACACAACACAGTAGTCATATGATAGTATCCATCCAGCAACAGGACAAAAAACAATCTTGAGTAGAGGATTAGCCCATTACCGGAAGTGATAAATCAGACACAGAAGCTTGTCGACTTCGTTTTTCCTATTACTTCCGTTCCGGTTTTGTTCAAATCCTCTTAGAAACTTTGAGTTTAAAGATTAGTTTTTGTTGTTTTGGTTTTGTTTTCTGTAAGAGTGGCGAATTCCTACGAGTTGTTTCCCAGAAGTAAGGCACCTCTCTCTTCAGTGTATAGGGGTACGCTAAACTCGCTTTTTATTCCTGATAACTTTCCCTATTATTTTACTTCCCGACTTTTTAAGAAGTTACAATTTTTCCGTTTTCATCGGCCACTAGACACCGTAAAACACCCACAATACTAAGAGGCAAACTTAATCTCGATTAAGTATAAACTAGGTTATTTACAAACTCAACACGTGGGCAAATAAAATCACATGCGGTGGTTCCCCCCCCCCCTCAACCTCAGAAAACGTAAACAGACTTTGTCCCAGGGGGCGGATTAATATTTGGAGTCGGTTTCGATGGTCAACAAACATGCAGCACCTCCCTCGATAAAGAATTTGACAATAGGCTATCGACCAAACATGCCGTGTGAGAGCTCCACCTGTCTCGGGGAAATGACCGTTTAGTCGGTGGCGTAGCACGCGACCCTGGCGTGGGAGGGGTGGGGAGGAGAGGATCGCTGACGTTTATACCCCCGACCGTCTTCCGTCCACTCGTCGCCCGTAATTACAGCTATGATCCGTGACGTTTATATGGTGCGGAAACGAAGGGCGGTTTAAATGCCGAGTGCGAAACTACTAAAACCTGTCGGGGAAAAGTCACGGAAAACCGGCGAACTTTTGCTAATTACACTATCTCAGATGTAAACATTTTGTATAGTCAAAAAGGTGATAAATTACATGGAAAATAAAATAATATTCAAGCCATGCCAATGATTATAGAGTTCGCACGCAGCACGCTGACGCGAGGGAAGTGAATTTCCACATAAAAACTTTTAAAACTCAAAATAAGTGTAAAAACATACATTTGTCCAATTTTTATTGAAATCTGAAAACATTGATTTTTTGGCTGTTCTGATACTCCTGGTTTCATTTACTTGCAAAGCTGGGAATACAATTTTGCGCATTATAAGGTCAGGAGAAGGTCCAGACAGGCTTGAAAGAAAGCGTGAGGTTGCTGGGGATGAGAAAAGTACTCTAACAAAGGAATAATAGGCTTTTATAGTGTAAAACCCCCATAAGACAACGTACTGTGTTTAGTAGATACACATTTTCTTTAATAACTCGGTAAATATTTATGCTAGAATGACGAGAGAGGGCTTAAAACTTTCACCTCTCTAATTGCCATCTTTTTACATGCATTTAGTTTACATCTGGGGCTTTTATGACCCTTTTTGGGCCCAAAAACTCGAAATTTGAAAGATTAATCCCCAAAAAAGGGGTTTAGAGTTTTCCGATTGTTTTGCCCAACGAATTTGTCCAACTGATTACAGAAAGGAACGTCCCTACCAAATTTGAAGTAAATCGGACAAAAAATGCGACCGCTAGAGTGCAAACATATATATATATATATATATATATATATATATATATATATATATATATATATATATAACCAACCAAGGTGGTTTGGAGTGTATATATATATATATATATATATTAAATTTTGAACGACCCCCCAAAACGTGTTCAGGGGGTCACGTTAGGAACTTCTATGGTGGTCCCGGGCTTAAGTTTCATCGTGCAGGTCATGCTAATAGTTCACTTTCCAAAGGAAATTCACTAACAATGTATCGGAATTTAAAAAATTATAATTTATGGGGAAATATTTAAACCAGGAATGGTAGGACTGAGTCTTATCTCCCTTCCTGGCGGGGTGCGGCCCTTTTTGAAAACTATTCCGGCATTCGTTGAAGTGAGGTGAGGAACCGTACAAACATATCCCAGAATGACCGGTCTGGGATGAAACCCGGGACCTCCCGAATATGACCTATTTTAAACTACCACGCTGGTAGGCAATTAATTAAAATATTTGTGTAAGTCAATACAGGACCGGTGCAGAGGCGTTTGCTGTACCTACTATACATTTGACTTTCTCCTCCTGCATAGTACATGGAGAAGGTAATGTTTTCGTCAAAATATTCGATTTTTTAATTGCTGCTCCTTGAACTTGAAAATTATTTTTTGAGGTCATGTCTGACTGGTCTGGGGAGACCCAGAGACCACCCCGCTTGTACCGGTTTGAAACAGAATTCGATGAAATTTGGTTTGCGGGTACAATTCCAGCGTATCCGCAGACGTTATTTATGTTTAAGGGTTACCCCAAATCCTGCTAAAAAAACAAAAATTGTTCTCAAAAGTTCTCTAACGATTTTGATTTAACGTTGGCGTTTTGTACAACTCAAAATCACACCACACCCGCACCTCTCAGAAAATTCGGGGTCAGACATTATAGAGTTTAAAAACTTCCAAAACTGTGTTTTGTGTTTTGTCTGAAACCACTGACTTTATTTTTGTTTGCTAGCCTCCGGATTACCAAGACTCTGCTTATATTGGTAATCCAAATAGGTGCAACGGCAACTAGTCATCCAGGCCGTCCAAGGATGTGGTATCTTCATTAGAAGAGCGTCGAATTAATACAAAAACGGTAACATTAAAGTACATAACACGGATACGACGGTCACAAACATTACACTAACACGAAAAATATACGGCCGATTTTCGATCAACGGCGACGCAATCCCGGCGGAGGTAGAGTCCAGACGGATAGGAATTTGAGATACGGGAGTTGGAGCTCTTGGTAGACGAAATCCGAAAAAAACTTTAAATTCAAGGAGGCGGTAATGTAGTTTTAAAAATGTCCTCTAAAACTGTTCAGAGCGCTGCAAGCTCTTTAGAAACTCTGTTTAAAATTATTGTTCGTGGTTGTATTGTTGAAGAATTAAATGCGACTTATGCCACCATTTGAGAAATCGAAGTTTCACGACGTATCATCGCCCACTGACTTCGTTATGTTTTTGGTATTTTCCGCACCTGAGAACGAGGTTAGATTCCAAATCCCGAAACGTCGTGCAGTTTTTTCTTCTAATTAGTAAACGAACTCGTCCGTGTTCAACTTAAGAAGTTTTACCAACAAAGAGGTTCAGTTCTCAAAGCCCCGGTCTACCCCCTGCTAGGAAAGGGTTTGCAGGATTCCTCTTTACATCTGCTACAAAAACCCTTTGATTAAAGTTAAAGAATAATATTGAAGAGTAATAATATAGTCTACAAATGTACTTTTTAAATTTGTTTAACTCAGTTGCATTTACCCTTTTAAATGTACAAAAATGAGCTTTTTCAAACCATAACAACTTAAGACAGAAACAATATTTTTAAATTGTAAAAAAGAGCATGAGTAGAATTAACTTTCTTCTACCAAATCCCGTTTATAGTATGTTGATAACATAATTATCATAGCCACAAACAGAAATCCTGCGGACCTCCGCACCGCTCCTTTTCCCGCGCACTGCACCGGCCTTCTCTGCCCAGCTAACCATGCACGCTAGCAACGAACGACGAATTCAAGAGACTTTACAACTATCTAACTATAACTAAAAAAAATTGTTGCTCAATCAATAGTCTGATTAGTATGATTAAAATAACAGTTATGCTATATTAATATTTACACATATTATATTACAAATATTATACTGTAGTCGCGCCTCAAACTGACAAATGACCGATCACCACCCTTGGCATGGTTTTATTACAAACGTCAACAAAATCAAGCAAAGACGTCAAACAACACCACGTGCGGATAACGTCTGCTGAAGGGAGGGATGAGTCACTTCACGCTCCCCCACACAACCGCTGTCGCTCCTAGGACAGACCGAGGCCGGAGCCGGATTGGTCCGTAGAGGGCGGACCGGTGTAGTGTGCGGCGTCTCATTTTATTACGTGTATATTTAGTGGATTTCCTTTGGAAAGTGAACTATTAGCATGACCCGCACGGTGAAACTTAAGCCCGGGACCACCATAGAAGTTCCTAACGTAACCCCCTGAACACGTTTTGGGGGGTCGTTCAAAATTGTATAAATATATATATATATATATATATATATATATATATGTGTGTGTGTGTGTGTGTGTGTGTGTGTGTGTGTGTGTGTGTGTGTGTGTGTTTGTTTGCACTCTAGCGGTCGCATTTTTTGTCCGATTTACTTCAAATTTGGTAGGGACGTTCCTTTCTGTAATCAGTTGGACAAGTTCGTTGGGCAAAACAATCGGAAAACTCTAAACCCCTTTTTTGGGGATTAATCTTTCAAATTTTGAGTTTTTGGGCCCCAAAAGGGTAATAAATGCCCCGTATGTAAATTAATGCATGTAAAAAGATGGGAATTAGTGAGGCAAAAGTTTTAAGCCCTCTCTCGTCATTCTAGCATACATATTTACTGAGTTATTAAAGAAAATATGTATCGACTAAACACAGTACGTTGTCTTATAGGGATTTTACACTAGAAAAGCCTGTTATTCCTTTATTAGAGTACTTTTATCATCCCCAGCAACCTCACGCCTACTTTCAAGACTGTCTGGACCTTCTTCTAACATCATAATGCACAAAATTGTATTCCCAGCTTTGCAGGTAAATGAAACCAGGAGCATCAGAACAGCCAAAAAATCACTATTTTCATATTTCAATAAAAATTGGAATAAATGTATGTTATTACACTGATTTGGAGTTTAAAAAGTTTATATGTGGAAATTTACTTCCCTCACGTCAGCGTGCTGCGTGCGAACTCGTTACATTTGAATAAGGGCGGGCCGGACCGGAGTCGACTCAGTGCCGTGCTTTTCGCGGAGTTTTGGTCATTGGCTAGTGGGATGAAATGGATATAGTCAAACCAATGTTATATAACTTTGAATAAGCTGGATAAGTGTAAAGAATTTATAACAGAATATTTCAAAAGTAACTCAAACAAGAATTATAATTCCCCCCATACGGACTGAACGTGTGACTGAACATATTCAAACTGACCTACGTTAATCGTGGGCACTGCTGCAACGAATATCTGGAATTATTTCCACGTGATGCGTCATATTGATTAAATATAACCTTTATTCTTACTATTATCAAAATGGCAGCAGTTAAGATACTTACTGGCATTCAATATACTATGTACTAATACGGCAGAACTAATATAACTTACATAATCAAAGACAAAAACAACTCAACAGTAAATTTATAAACAAAAAATAGTACTGTACCAAGACAAATAACACAAACAAAATGCTATAGTACAGGAATACGTGCTAAAATTTTGGTAAATTAAAAAAGTAATGAAAAAGATCTCCAGAAAACTTGGAAGCAAAAGTTTATAGTGTGTAATTATGAGCAGTTACTTTGACAAGAACTGAACCCCCCGCACAGGGAAACAGTCAAGAAAAGATTAAAAAATCAAGTTTGTCTCCACACGAACTGATAGTGAGATAGTCAGACCAAACACGGACAAAGGTCTAGCCATATTATATAACTCTTTGTAGCTGCCCAATTATTTTAACTCATAAAAAAGTTGTTAGACATCTTACAAATTCTTCACAGGATGCGCATAGCGCCCTTATTAAAGAAAATACAGATTTTAACAGTTTATAATTTATACATATATAACCTCATTTTGTACACCACTAACAATTTTAGCAGCTATAACTTAAGAGAACAAATTCATACCTACTTCACTAGGAATAGAACAAAATTTGGAGTACCATATTATACACAAAATTATTGTGGGAAACTGTACAATGATCTTACACAAACTGTTTCCTTATCGTTTAATGTTTTTTAAATTAATTGGCTAATGGAAAAGCCGTTATATTCAATAGAGGAGTTATTAAATTTGCCTAGTAAGTATACAGGGTGTTTCCAAATTAATATTGCTAACTTCGGGATATTGTTCCTTATGTCAAAAGGAACGTAAATCATCATATAACCGGGTATTTCTTTTCGTTAACTGTCTGTCTGACTACATGTGATTTTTACTAGACAATTTATATTTTAAAAACGGCTTAACCAAATTTAACAAAATTTTGGTTAAATATTCTTCTTGGTAGGATATTTTTTTAAATATTTTTTTCATAAAATCTTTTCTTTTAAAAATGGCGGCCAGTGAAAATTGTTGACCTCAACAAATCTAAAAAAAATTTACAAAAAACGTTCTAGAGTATAAAAAGTTATAAAATGTAGTTGCAAATCCATATCTGCTTTAACATTGAAAATCGGGGTTAAATCAACTGAACTATGACTGAAAACGAAACACATGGTTACATTTTGCTATCATAACTAATCAAAATGATAGCAAAGTGTAGCCATGTGTTCCATTTTCAGACATAAATCAGTTAATTTTAACCCGATTTTCAGTTTTAAAGCAGATGGGTTTATAATTAAATTATCTAATTTGGTATCTTCTAGGTTTTTTGTAAAACGTCTAGTTTTTTTTATATATTTAAGGTTAAGAATTGTCAATGGCAGCCATTTTTTAACAGAAATATTTTATAAACTATTTTTTTTAAAGAACCTACCAAGAAAAATATCAAACCAAAATTTCGTTAAATTTGGTCAAGCCGTTTTTAAAATATAAATTTTCTAGTAAAAATCACAAACAGACAGACGAAACAGTAAACGAAAAAAATATACCCTCGGTTTTATGATGATTTACGTTCCTTTTGACATAAGGAACAATATCCCAAAGTTAGCAATATTAATTTGGAAACACCCTGTATATTGCAATTACGGAGTACCCATTTTATGTAAATTCAACCATGCATGTTACATTATTGTTTCTGAATTTGTATAACTAAACATTATACTTAACCAATATCTACTAAAGTTAACTAAGTAAACATTGTACTCCTATGGGAGATATAAGTAAACATTGGTCTTATGGGAGAAGCAGCTTTAACCAGGAAATCTTTCGTGAGTGAACTCCCATCATCGTGACCAAATACCACCGAGCATGATCAATAACAAGCATGCTTTTAATATGTCAATTTCATCACAAACGTCGTTACAACTAATTCATGAATACTTGTTTGTTCGACAGCAATCGTCGAACTATTAAGTATTAAAAATGTTCAATGTTTCGCTAGAAGCTGGTGCACATCTGGTAATATATCTGTTGCATAAGTCTATACTGAATCTTATGACATAGTAGTTCACAAATTCATCAGGGAACATGAACCCAACTATAATAGTAATTTTGGTAAAATATATTCCTCTTAATTTTCGTGAATTAGCAGTGTCATCTCCGATTGAATTTAAACCTTGGAGGTAGTTAATAAAAAGGATTTTTTTTTTATTTACAACTTTATAAATAATATTCGCGTAAAGTTCATAGTGGTATTCCGTGTGTTGAAGGCTTCGCCAAGTTCCGTTCGACCCATACAAGATTTGTCACAAAATTGTTTCATTGCAGTATGTCCTAAAAATACCAAGTTGATAAACCTCAAATCAGAATGAACATTTTATATTTCGCAAACTGTCCATCTAACACCTAAAATTGTTTTACAACTGTAGTATCAACTACCACAAGCGTAGCGTGACCCTTTTTTTTGGGGGGGGGGCACTGTCCAAGTATCTTGCGTTACTTAAAATAAAAGCAAAAATAACTTAGTTTTCACAAAATCTTAAAATATACCGGCATATTAAATGACAAATAACTATAAAATAATCACACAACAATTATTAAGTTATTATTCTATTAAATCATACTATAAGTAAATTTCGTTTTCAATGGCAACAAATAAAAGTGTATAAATAAGTGTGACGGATGTGCCTATTTGTAGAGTTACACTGTATTACATTTATACATCTCGACTTAAGAGCCGGCTATTCCATCGGCCTATTGGTTTTGTCGCCCATAAGAAAAATGTTAAGTTCATACCCCAAATTTTTATTTTATCTCTTGAGATACAATTTTGATTTTAGTGTCAATTGAAAGATATTCTTATCTCGAGTGATTATTGTGGAAGATATTTTGAAATAATTTTGTTAATAATAATAGTAATTTGTTCTAATAGTAAAAACTTAACAAATACGTTTTTTCCTCTTGCTGCGTGATGACAAACGTAAATTATGACCGGACCACGTGATTTCGGCCGAATGACAACAGAAACCTCTTGCAAGTAGGGGAGAAAGTGCCCCTCATGCCCCCCTCCCCCCTCGATGTGACGCCTATGGTAACTACGTGTTGTTTATTCACATAACAGTATTAATTTGTTGTTCACACGATGAGCCCAACTAGAGTCAAGAAAACAAAACATCAACTAACTACATAAAGTAATTTATCTCTATTAAAACAAACCAACTCACATTCAAGCTTTAAAACGTGTTTAACGCAACGAGGGCAATCTGTGTTGCGTAGCAGAAATATTTAATACGCATCCAATTGTCAAAGAGTGTAAAAAACCTACATCGAAACTCTTATCGTTTAGGCACATTTAGCCAACGTGTTGGATTTGGATCGAACTGAAGTTCTAAAATTGATTGATCAACGACAAACTGACTCTAAGATTATTATTTATAAGATATTAATTTTTCAATACTGTCCATGTAATACCGTAACATGTTCATTCAAGAGGTTTATTCACCATATGGGTAATCCTTTATATTAATATGGGATTTTTTAATATTTTTAAGCATAAATCGTTAACTTTCAAAAGATTTCGCAAAAATATGAAACAAAGACAAAACTAAAGTATGAGAGGAAAACAAATCAGAAGAACCTTGCATATCACAATCAAAAATATATTTTTTTTCCGCCCTGCAAATGTATTGATAATACACTTTTTACGTTTTATTTTTCTTTGGCAGGATTGCCCTTATGTTGTTGAGCTCTAAACAGTAAACAGAATTATCTTTTAATCGTGTTTTCATTTCAAACATTCTAACATTCCGGAGAAGAGTTGCGTATAAAGAAACCCTGCATGTGAAATGCACAAATTTGATTTATACCTTGTCTGCTAACGTTATTTTTATGGCGAGTTTATACATTTTCCTATCAAGTAGGCATACAATAAGGCTAAATGTTAATATGGCGACGTTATAAAAACTCCATTTCACTGATATTAAGCAATCTGTTATTGCTCTTTTCATGTTTCTACCTGCTTCCCCTATAAGGTCAATGTTAAATTTCAAAGTTCCTCCTCAATGAATCCGAAATCGATGATTTATGGTTCATTTTCAAAGGCGAAAACATACTCAGCGATTTCAGTGAGCAAACGTTTAATATAAAAAATAATAATTGTTCAAAATACTCAGTATTTATGAATTTGTATAGTTAACTATCTGCGATATCGAAATTCTGCTCAGTATTTATGAATTTGTATAATTGAACTATCTGTGATATCGAAATTCTGCTCAGTATTTATGAATTTGTATAATTGAACTATCTGTGATATCGAAATTCTGCTCAGTATTTATGAATTTGTATAGTTGAACTATCTGTGATATCGAAATTCTGCTCAGTGTTTATGAATTTGTATAGTTGAACTATCTGTGATATCGAAATTCTGCTCAGTATTTATGAATTTGTATAGTTGAACTATCTGTGATATCGAAATTCTGCTCAGTATTATATGAATTTGTATAGTTGAACTATCTGTGATATCGAAATTCTGCTCAGTATTATATGAATTTGTATAGTTGAACTATCTGTGATATCGAAATTCTGCTCAGTATTTATGAATTTGTATAGTTGAACTATCTGTGATATCGAAATTCTGCTCAGTATTTATGAATTTGTATAATTGAACTATCTGTGATATCAAAATTCTGCTCAGTATTTATGAATTTGTATAGTTGAACTATCTCTGATATCGAAATTCTGCTCAGTATTTATGAATTTGTATAGTTGAACTATCTGTGATATCGAAATTCTGCTCAGTATTTATGAATTTGTATAGTTGAACTATCTATGATATCGAAATTCTGCTCAGTATTATATGAATTTGTATAGTTGAACTATCTGTGATATCGAAATTCTGCTCAGTATTATATGAATTTGTATAGTTGAACTATCTGTGATATCGAAATTCTGCTCAGTATTTATGAATTTGTATAATTGAACTATCTGTGATATCAAAATTCTGCTCATTATTTATGAATTTGTATAATTGAACTATCTGTGATATCAAAATTCTGCTCAGTATTTATGAATTTGTATAGTTGAACTATCTCTGATATCGAAATTCTGCTCAGTATTTATGAATTTGTATAGTTGAACTATCTGTGATATCGAAATTCTGCTCAGTATTTATGAATTTGTATAGTTGAACTATCTATGATATCGAAATTCTGCTCAGTATTTATGAATTTGTATAGTTGAACTATCTATGATATCGAAATTCTGCTCAGTATTATATGAATTTGTATAGTTGAACTATCTATGATATCGAAATTCTGCTCAGTATTTATGAATTTGTATAGTTGAACTATCTCTGATATCGAAATTCTGCTCAGTGTTTATGAATTTGTATAGTTGAACTATCTGTGATATCAAAATTCTGCTCAGTATTTATGAATTTGTATAGTTGAACTATCTCTGATATCGAAATTCTGCTCAGTGTTTATGAATTTGTATAGTTGAACTATCTGTGATATCGAAATTCTGCTCAGTATTTATGAATTTGTATAGTTGAACTATCTGTGATATCGAAATTCTGCTCAGTATTATATGAATTTGTATAGTTGAACTATCTGTGATATCGAAATTCTGCTCAGTATTATATGAATTTGTATAGTTGAACTATCTGTGATATCGAAATTCTGCTCAGTATTTATGAATTTGTATAGTTGAACTATCTGTGATATCGAAATTCTGCTCAGTATTTATGAATTTGTATAATTGAACTATCTGTGATATCAAAATTCTGCTCAGTATTTATGAATTTGTATAGTTGAACTATCTCTGATATCGAAATTCTGCTCAGTATTTATGAATTTGTATAGTTGAACTATCTGTGATATCGAAATTCTGCTCAGTATTTATGAATTTGTATAGTTGAACTATCTATGATATCGAAATTCTGCTCAGTATTATATGAATTTGTATAGTTGAACTATCTGTGATATCGAAATTCTGCTCAGTATTATATGAATTTGTATAGTTGAACTATCTGTGATATCGAAATTCTGCTCAGTATTTATGAATTTGTATAATTGAACTATCTGTGATATCGAAATTCTGCTCAGTATTTATGAATTTGTATAGTTGAACTATCTGTGATATCGAAATTCTGCTCAGTATTTATGAATTTGTATAGTTGAACTATCTGTGATATCGAAATTCTGCTCAGTATTTATGAATTTGTATAATTGAACTATCTGTGATATCAAAATTCTGCTCAGTATTTATGAATTTGTATAGTTGAACTATCTCTGATATCGAAATTCTGCTCAGTATTTATGAATTTGTATAGTTGAACTATCTGTGATATCGAAATTCTGCTCAGTATTTATGAATTTGTATAGTTGAACTATCTATGATATCGAAATTCTGCTCAGTATTATATGAATTTGTATAGTTGAACTATCTGTGATATCGAAATTCTGCTCAGTATTATATGAATTTGTATAGTTGAACTATCTGTGATATCGAAATTCTGCTCAGTATTTATGAATTTGTATAATTGAACTATCTGTGATATCAAAATTCTGCTCATTATTTATGAATTTGTATAATTGAACTATCTGTGATATCAAAATTCTGCTCAGTATTTATGAATTTGTATAGTTGAACTATCTCTGATATCGAAATTCTGCTCAGTATTTATGAATTTGTATAGTTGAACTATCTGTGATATCGAAATTCTGCTCAGTATTTATGAATTTGTATAGTTGAACTATCTATGATATCGAAATTCTGCTCAGTATTATATGAATTTGTATAGTTGAACTATCTGTGATATCGAAATTCTGCTCAGTATTTATGAATTTGTATAGTTGAACTATCTGTGATATCGAAATTCTGCTCAGTATTTATGAATTTGTATAATTGAACTATCTGTGATATCAAAATTCTGCTCAGTATTTATGAATTTGTATAGTTGAACTATCTCTGATATCGAAATTCTGCTCAGTATTTATGAATTTGTATAGTTGAACTATCTGTGATATCGAAATTCTGCTCAGTATTTATGAATTTGTATAGTTGAACTATCTGTGATATCGAAATTCTGCTCAGTATTATATGAATTTGTATAGTTGAACTATCTGTGATATCGAAATTCTGCTCAGTATTATATGAATTTGTATAGTTGAACTATCTGTGATATCGAAATTCTGCTCAGTATTTATGAATTTGTATAATTGAACTATCTGTGATATCAAAATTCTGCTCATTATTTATGAATTTGTATAGTTGAACTATCTGTGATATCGAAATTCTGCTCAGTATTTATGAATTTCGATAAGTATTTAAATCACAGTACGTCTTGGCTTCAAATGTGGAAACTCATTCAAAAACAACACGTTGGCTAAATCACTAAGAAATTTCAAATTCATTCCAAATCTCCTTGTCCCTTCGCCATTTCTGTTAAATGCCTTGTCTACTTCCTCATTTCCCTTGGCTTTTCCAGACGTCCGGGCGTGAGAACTGATCACAATCACAATACTAGGGGTAAGATGCAGATTGATACATCTTGTCAGGCTAAGGAAATCAATAAGTCATTTTCTGTTCTGTCATAAAGAATGTTTGATAAGCTGTCTGATGCCACTCCACATTATCCACATTATGCCTAATCCGAGTTCCCTAACACTTCTGCTCAAGTTGTAAGTAGTTTTAGCGAATTTCCCCTATATGGAAGAAGCTATTACCGTAGTCGGCATGGTAAGACCTAGGCCCGGGACCATGATAACTTTTCGTTTTGAGGCCCCCAGATGCCAAAAACACCATTCGTTTAAATTCATATCTATGTATGTGTGTATATATATATATATATATATATATATATATATATATATGTGTCCGTAGGCACGATAACTTTCGTAAAAGTGGTCTGATCTTGATGAAATTTCGTATAAACGTATAATGCAGCATCTGTTTTCATGAGTTCGAGAACCAGACAGGTCGCTCTACTTTAAGGAGGGTTTTGGGAGGGTTTTGTACCCCAAAAATGTGTTATTTGAACTTTTTACATATAATTACAAATTATAATTACTTTTTAAACCCAAATTTTGGTTCACAGCATTAAATTCAGCTTAAAAAACAAACAATTTGGTATTTTGATCATCGCTCTACGTCAATTGGTTACCGAGATATTGAGAGTGCTAAACACAGTACGTTGTCCAATGTGAATCTTATGGAGAATAAGTAAAATTGTATATCTCTCTTATTAATGAACATATATTAATGAAACTTGGTATATGGCTTTATATGGTTGGGTTTTAATGCTATTTGCCTACAAAACTAATTTTTTGTGGCCCCTTGGCAGCAAAACCTGCGTACTCAGCAGCTATAATGTTATTCTTATGGAGAATAATAAACATGTGATATCTTGCTTGTTTATGAACATAAACTAATAAAACTTGATACTTTGCTTATCTGGAGGTTATTCATTGGAATTTGCATAAAAACAAGATTTTGTGGTCCTTGATGCAGTAAACCTGCATACTCAGTCCTAATGTTCTTCTTATGGGGAATAAATAAAACGTCATATCTCGCTTATTTATTAATATGCTTTGATTAAAGTTGGTAAGTGGCTTCATGACTTGGTGAAGTACCATTTGAAATTCGCTGAGTTTGCAGGTTTGCTGCAACGGGGGTATTTTTACTGCTTGAGTTTGAGACGCAAGGTTGATTTTTGCATAGCCTAATGCATGGGCATGTTATGCAAATTGATTTACTATGATATTGTATTACTATTTAAGTAATGACGATTCCTATTGTATATTATGTATGCTTAGTGTAATAAAGAAATGTATAGTCTATATTAGAAACCGTGCTTTTACAATGTATAGGTAAGAACGAACTGACGAAGACTCGACGGGTTGTATGACCATCTCGTGAAATCCTCCAACGTAGATGACATCCCACAATAATGGAGGGCAAGGGGAGTATACAGTATACATGTAATGTCCGAGTCCAAGCTGCCATTGCATTTTGGTGCTCATGAGTTTGGAGGGCAAGAACCGCGCGACGGAGCAGTTTGGTCGATACCCCCTGGAAACCGAACCCCCTGGCCCCGCAACCCCCTACTTTACCCCCCCACACACACACACAACGCATAAACTCGCCCAATCTTTAAACTTCAGAGTTGATTTCTACCCTACCAGTATTGTTTTCTTTGGCGTCCATTTACCTCTAGTCTAAGAGTCAATGACTAAAAGGTAAAATTTAATCAAATAAAGTAGTTTTACGACCTTTACTATAATTAAAGTTGTTTATTTTGAAAACCTCAATCTGAGGCCTTCCCACAATCTAATTATAACAATTCGATGTTTCTAACATTATCGGCAATTTATTTTTGGAAAATTATCTGGGGTAGTTTTTTTTCATTTTGCGCTATTTTAGGGTAAGACCTCATGTATTATGTCGCCATCACTAGACAGGAGCGTAATAACGTGCTGATGTTTACCACTAACAGATGCGCGTCAGTCGCCTAGCTTGCCTACAGTAGTGTTGTTCTCACATCCTTCCAACGGTATATCGGACAGTTCAAGTATCATTATTGGGGATGGTAAAATTGAATTGTGTCAAAACACCAACTTTCTAGTCTTAACTATTAATTTTCGACTTGACTATTGGAAAAATATTGATAAAGTTTCAAGTAAAATGAATAGTGGTGTCTTCATTCTTGCTCAGTTTACTGACATGAAAGTTCTTCTTACTACATACTTTGCTTGATTGTATCCACACATGCGGTACAGAGTTCAACTAAGGGGCGCAGAATCCACCCGAACGAAGAAAGTAGAACTGTTAATAAAGAAAGCAGTAAGACTGATATTTGGAACAATGAGGCTTGGTTCATGTAGAGGTGTATTTTCTAGTAATACCTTATTAACTTTTTTCTGTATTTATATATTTGAAAAAAAAAAACTTTTTTTCCGACTCGTCACACATCAATGTTTCATTTTTGAAGTATTGGCTCCAAAACATTCTTACAGCTCTGCCTCCATTGAAAATCAAACTTTACATGAAGGTTTTTAAGTTGTTTAATGCACCTCCCACCCTACCTAAAGACAGTTGCAGATATATATACTTTTAGAAAGGCATTAAAACGGCTGCAAATGCGTACTACAGTGTTTACGAGTATTTAAATGACTAAAGTAATTTTTAGTTGTTAAACCTTTGTACTGATTTTAAGAAACTTTTTTATATTTTTTGATGTTTTTTACCCATGTTAATGAATAACATTTTTGACTTTTGTCAATGCTACTTGTAGTCGAATAACAATAAATAACTGATTTCTGATTTCATCACGGTCAATGGCGGCATTGGCGGAGCAACTGATTACCCCTGCCAACCGAAATGTTGCAAAGCCTTGCGCCGCGCGGCGGTCGTGCATTATCTGCGCAAAGCCCAGGCCAGGTAAGGGTGAGTTGTCGGCAGAAGGAATTACTGTACCTTGTTTACGAGTCATCGTACCACGTCCGCATACCAAAGTCTGATCAAACACCTGACTTGGACGCATCAGGGAATTCTTGCATACCGTACTGTAATGAAAGCTTCCAGTTCTGCATATTATGGGAATCTCCCAAAACAACCCCCAACCTATTTTCATGGTCAGCTATGGTAAAGTGTTAAACGTGACATCACCCCCAATGGCTTTAGATTTTTACTACACGTTTTTTAGTGTATTAACGACTACGTTTATTAAATACTCCTATTGCTATGGTTCCTTTTTATGAATGAATTTGAATAACATGCTCTTTTGTCACCATATTGAAGTTATGATATTTTCGTAATCACCTAAAGGGGCAGTTATTTTAATTTATTATGTTCTGTACATTTTAATTTATTTTAATTACATCTTAAATACGCTATATCAGTTCAAAAACAAGTCAGCTGTTGCGGACTTTTTCTCTTTTATAGTGGAACAGAGGATCCGTAATGAATGCACACTCTATAGATTCATAAGCATTCATAAATTAGGCATTCATAAATTCCTAATTAGCCACTTCTAATAATTCTACAGTCCAAGAGGGCCGCCACTTAGCGTCTCTGGTGGCTTGCACCGCCTAGAGCGGTTTGCGCAGTTCAAAGTACCCCGGCTACGAGGCTCAGGTCAATTTGCTGCCCAATTGATTGCAGTTACATAAACCCTTTAACTAAAGTTAAAACCTAGTAAATAAACTACAGAAACTTAAGACAGAAACACAATTTTGAAATTTTAAAATCTAAAATGAGTAGAATTGACTTTTTTCTATTAAATTCCGTTTGGAGGGCGTTAACATGATTATCGTAGCCGCAAACAGAGAACCTCCGCAACGCTCCTTTTCCCTATCTTAAAACAATATATTTTCGTATAGTAGGTCTATATTTTAGTATATTTTCTGCGAAGCAGATTTTTCCGTAGGGCAGACCGGAGGCATAATGTCCATTGCTTTCACAAACATTTGACAAACATTAGCTTAGAATTTGACTGCAAGGTTTCATTGTATTAAATTTTGTTTAGCCCAATAAATATTTTCCTCAATAGAATAAAATATTTATCGGAGAATAATTCAACATTAGTTGACATTCGGAAACATTAAAAGCATTTTCGGGAAGACATCTCCATTTTATTTAGATTTGTATTCGTATTGCCAGCTTTCCTCGTATTAATTTTTACGTTTCCTAGTCAAAATAGGCTACTTTAGGCATTTCAGTTAGACGGGGAACTTTACTAAATACACAAAAAAATAAAATGAATGTTTTATACAGTCCTCTACGTTTCCAAAAATGCGATTTTTCGACCAGTTTTTTTATTGTATGCGTTAAGACTCGGGGTCTCCCCCTTCCGCGCAGCGCTAGGAAAGGGTTTGCAGGATCTCTCTTTATAGCTGATGCATAAACCCCTTAACTATAGTTAAAGTATAATATCAAAGAATACAATATGATCTACAAACGTTTATTTTTACTTTTTTAGTTGTGTTTTTGTTTTTATTAAGTTGCATGTACAAGCCGTTTTAGATGTACAAAAATTACCTTTTGAAATTCTAAAAAATAGCATGAGTAAAATTAACTTTCTTCTATCATATCCCGTTTAGAGTATGTTGATAAACGTAATCACCGTCGCCGAAAACACAGGGATCCTGCGGACCTCCGTAACGATTCTTCTCCCTATCTTACAATGTAATTTCACGCGCAGGCGTAGATTTTTCCGAAGGGTAGACCGGAGCCTTAAACAAGGTTTCTGAATTGTTACAAAATCTTAAAAATAAAATAAAATACCTTATAACAAAATGCACATGTAGAATCGAAACACAATCTTTTACTGGTTGAGTAAATCATGGATACTATGAATCGACCTTTCACCAAGAAATATATTTCTCCTAATTTTTCTGGAGTAGCTCAACGACAGGCAAGGAAAAAAACAAAAACATAATACAGTTAAATGCAATGTTTCACTGAAAAAGTTGTGATTCGGAATTTGAAGGTTTAAACGTAGGTGGAGTAAATATTCAAAAACAACTATCAGAAACTATCAGATACATTTTTGGAGGAAATATATTTATAGAACGTTAGGGATTCAAATATACACAAGCATTAAAAAGTGAAAATCGTATTCTGTGTGTAGGTCTGTGTTGTAGGCCTAACAAGATGTTCAAATTGCGCGACTGCGTACCGACATTAAATAGTTTATTACAGGTAGGCCCTAATCACAAACCATGAACACTGTAGCACGATTTAGTGTTGTTTGATTAGTTAGGCCTATTCAAACGGTCTATTTATTTCCATCGATTTTCCTAACTTTCTCCGAAATTCAATGGGTTTACCCGGGTTTTCTAGGTACTGTATACTGTATAGACATACTAACCTACGTCAATAATATCTCACGCTCTAATTACTTTTTGTTATATCACCTAAACAACATCTATAATTACTTTAAACGGAACTCTGCTCGAGAAAAATTTGTTTTAATATGTAATACACATAAAACACACCCATGAATATCTAGAGGAAAATAATAAACTTGCCTTATAAAACCACAAATTTATTCAGCATAGATATGTTTAATGGAAAATATAACGGTTAGCTTTAATTCGACAGAACGAAATATTCATATATTTTATTCTACATGGCTTTTACCGCGTTCAGACCGATTTAATAGATGAAAGACCTAAATCTGAAGGAAAGTCAGGCCCAATATTGCATCTATCCCACAGAGCACGCTAACCGGTTTGAATATAATTTTAAAAATAAAAAAATTGTTTTCCGGTCAAAAAAATATATACGCCTACTATAAAAACACTTCGTCTGAATGACTGACTGACTGATTTCAGACCTAATTGTTCTAAATATCCTACGTAAACCACTCTTGGGAAATCGATAGCTATAATACAGTAGATCTAGGAAAAGATTTAATATTTCATCAAGTCAAGCAAATTATAAAATCAATATAGAAGACGAAAAAAATACAATTGGACTTAAGGATCGCCATGTTAGTAACAAAACAACAACAATGAAAAATAAACAAAAATATTTAGAACTGTTTCTTTCCAACAGCAAATTTTACAATCACATTTATTTTTTATTTACATAGAGGAAATATCTAAATTTGCATTTTACACCTTGTATAATAAAAGTGAATATCTATAAAGTTGAATCACAGTTTCCAGCTACATTAATAATGGGAGTTTGTGAGGCGTGGCCACCCAGCGAGACCGAAGGCTCTTTTACAGGGATGTTTTAGCCCTCAATGACTCCTCTAAGTGTACTATAACACAGAACTGATTAATTTAATTCTTTGTGAGTGAATAAACGTTTTAGTACTAGAGGCACCAGTAACGAAGGATTGCCCGTCACTGACTGCTATTCTTCCCTAAGATCAATGTGTCTATGAGACTCGTCAACCCCTTGCTTCGTCTATGAGACTCGTCAACCCCTTGCTTCGTCTATGAGACTCGTCAACCCCTTGCTTCGTCTATGAGACTCGTCAACCCCTTGCTTCGTCTATGAGACTCGTCAACCCCTTGCTTCGTCTATGAGACTCGTCAACCCCTGACTTCGTCTATGAGACTCGTCAACCCCTCGCTTCGTCTATGAGACTCGTCAACCCCTCGCTTCGTCTATGAGACTCGTCAACCCCTCGCTTCGTCTATGAGACTCGTCAACCCCTCGCTTCGTCCATGAGACTCGTCAACCCCTCGCTTCGTCCATGAGACTCGTCAACCCCTCGCTTCGTCTATGAGACTCGTCAACCCCTCGCTTCGTCCATGAGACTCGTCAACCCCTTGCTTCGTCTATGAGACTCGTCAACCCCTTGCTTCGTCCATGAGACTCGTCAACCCCTTGCTTCGTCTATGAGACTCTCAAACCCTTGCTTCGTCCATGAGACTCGTCAACCCCTTGCTTCGTCTATGAGACTCGTCAACCCCTTGCTTCGTCTATGAGACTCGTCAACCCCTTGCTTCGTCTATGAGACTCGTCAACCCCTTGCTTCGTCTATGAGACTCGTCAACCCCTTGCTTCGTCTATGAGACTCGTCAACCCCTTGCTTCGTCTATGAGACTCGTCAACCCCTTGCTCTTCAACGGACTGTCCGGAATCACCGATTTGACTCATTTTAAGGGACAAAAATACATATGGAGCAGAATATAATTCTCACAAGGAGTCCCACCATCCAAATTCGTAATATTATTTTAAAGTTTTACTGAACGAGTCTGAGCTATTTGTAGTTGGGTGGATTAGACAGCTAAAACACAAGCAAAAGGGAAACACCACTCATCCCACAGAACGGGGTTTTGTTACGTCTGCCGGCGGAGAGGTATACCAGGCGCGCAACGCTGCAATGCCATAACGAAAACTTCCTCACCCTTACAAGGTGCGTAACGTAAATTACCAAATACCGCAATCACTAGGGAAGAAGCCTGGCCCACTAACAAACTTCGGCGTACTTCGGTCCGGCGTACTCACTATATTATAATGTAGGAGCTGCACAACCACCGAATACCGACATTTTACATTGTTGCTGCAGTGACGAATGTTCCGTCAACTGTTGGGAGAATGTTCGGCTTTATTTGCGAATAGAGTAGGACAGGCTTTAAAAGGATGGTTCGAAGTGTCGGAGTCGCCTCGACCTCTCTGCCAGGTAGCCTTTACGGTCCTGAGAAATCGTGAATTTTAAACTCAGTGTCTTCTCTTGAGAGTATTCGTATAGCCTACTGTTAAACAAAACGCCATTTATTAAAAGTAAGGTAAAAGGCACGCAAATTGACACAATGGTGGCCCCCCAGTGAATTCATTTCAACCACTTGAAGTATACTAGACACATTACAACCACTGTTGGACCACATGTGCCGCTTGTTTACGTTTACAATTTGCTCATACTGTCAGAAGGTGTTTGTTTACAAATAAATTGTTGTTTTTTCGTGTGTGAAATTTTGTTAATTCTTATAAGATAAAAACTGAATTATGTATAAAAAACCATACAATACAAGTAAAATTGACATTCCACAAACAAATCTATGACAAAAACAGTTAACACGGAAGGTTAATTTATAAGGTTAATCTATTGCAGTACAAATTATTACAGTTTTAATGCAAGTAATTGCCTTTAGGGCTGTTACAATTAACTTTGCAGATGCAACTGCATCAACAGCTGGTCTTTGGAAACACGCGATCAAGAAACAAAACACATGACAAATATGTTTTCAAAAATAGTTTGTTTATTTCTGACAGTGTCAACAAACGCGCCTCTTACTCTACATCGTTCAATGGCAAGAGTATAGTCAGATGATATAGGGGTTTACACCTCTCAAATAGCGATGAATTATGTTTAAACACATTAAGTGTTAACGTGTGGATATCGATTTTCAAAATCATACTTCATTAACATTCGGGTTTTAGTAGCTTCGACACATTAAATTTTATATAAAGTATCTTCCTCATCGGAAACTGAGGAAAAGCTCCTCCAAGTGATCGGCATGTCAAGTTAATGTGCGTTTTCACACTGGACGACACGACATCGGCACGACAACGACACGGTGCCGTCCCGGTGTCGTGGGGGTTAAGATTCAATGCTAACCAATGTGCGTTTTCACACTGGGCGACATGACATCGGCACGACAACGACACGGTGACGTCCCGGTGTCGTGGAGGTTAAGATTCAATGCTAACCAATGTGCGTTTTCACACTGGGCGACACGACATCGGCACGACAACGACACGGTGACGTCCCGGTGTCGTGGGGGTTAAGATTCAATGCTAACCAATGTGCGTTTTCACACTGGACGACACGACATCGGCACGACAACGACACGGTGCCGTCCCGGTGTCGTGGGGGTTAAGATTCAATGCTAACCAATGTGCGTTTTCACACTGGGCGACACGACATCGGCACGACAACGACACGGTGACGTCCCGGTGTCGTGGGGGTTAAGATTCAATGCTAACCAATGTGCGTTTTCACACTGGGCGATACGACATCGGCACGACAACGACACGGTGCCGTCCCGGTGTCGTGGGGGTTAAGATTCAATGCTAACCAATGTGCGTTTTCACACTGGGCGACACTACACCGGCACGACAACGACACGGTGCCGTCCCGGTGTCGTGGGGGTTAAGATTCAATGCTAACCAATGTGCGTTTTCACACTGGGCGACACGACATCGGCACGACAACGACACGGTGACGTCCCGGTGTCGTGGAGGTTAAGATTCAATGCTAACCAATGTGCGTTTTCACACTGGGCGACACTACACCGGCACGACAACGACACGGTGCCGTCCCGGTGTCGTGGGGGTTAAGATTCAATGCTAACCAATGTGCGTTTTCACACTGGGCGACACGACATCGGCACGACAACGACACGGTGACGTCCCGGTGTCGTGGAGGTTAAGATTCAATGCTAACCAATGGAACCATTTACACACACACCATCACGACGATGCTGTGCCGTTGCCGGCACCGACTTGTCGTGGGCAGCATCGCTCCCACCAGTGCCGTTGATGTGTCGTCGCGTTTAATTGTGTTTGTAGAGTATGGTTTTTTGGTCATACGAAAAAAATATTCATAACTCATATGAGAAATATATTATAGCCAAAGGGTTCTTTACTCATACGAACAAAATATTCACAACTCATATGAGAAATGTATTTGGGTTTGTCACTATGTCAGTGTCATAAAATTGCAAGCTCGCCTTTTACGCCCATGTTGCCAATTTGTTTACTTACATTTGAGAAGCAAAGCCCGTAAACAAATATTTTAATACAGGCAGCAGGAATACTCTCAATGGCAACAACGCAAGGCAAGGGGGTTAGACGGGAGCGGAAGGTACTTGGCGTTGAAGCTTGCAATGATGTGACACTGACTTTAGCTTATCAAAAATGTAGGTATAATACAAGCCATTCAAATAGCCAACTTTTATTATTGGATCAATCCAAACTTGTCTATACCGACTGCGCCTCTAATGTAGCGAACTACATAAACAATCTTATGTCGTAGATATAATAAATACAGCCTCCTGTTGTAATCAGCTATCATGTACTACTGAAAACATGAGGTGAGTTCTCCACCGACTAACGATCGTGTCGTTGCCGTGACGGTAAGTGTGAAATGCCTTAACGATTTGTCGTGTCGGTGTCGTGTGAAAACGCCCAATAATGTATTTAACAGTACCAGGGGACAAGCTTTGCTCGCGGAAGGTCTTTGCGGAGTTTGTTTAGATGACTCACCACGCCCCCCTGCTCAGGACCGGCGAGAGTAGCTATAGCTTCTAATAGTTTCTAGCTATTCTCACTGGCCCTGTCCCTCCTGTCGAGCAGATTGCTTACGTCATTTGCCTACTTACTGCATGTTTAAGACCACTCCAGTTATTACTATAGATCAGGGTCTATTCAGGTAGTATTTTGGTTATATATGCACATTTGATTAATTTGTAACATGATCACTCTATATATATCTTCATTCAATCGTTTTAGTCACTTTTCTCAGGAAACCACATGTTGATAAAGAAGTGTTCGTTTGACAGTTCATACTGATTACAAACAGTTGTTATGGTTCTTTTGTTACGATTTGAAACTCCATAAGCCCAATTTTAATTTGTTAACTTTTCAAATTCGTTTGAACATAATTCTATTTTTCCTGGGGATGAGACCCGTCTTGAATTTGTTGCTGTGCAGAAATGAGTTAATTACAACTTTTGAACCGCTGGAGCTGTTTTTGAGATGAGAGTTGCAAGCGACCAACCTTACTCATAATATTAGAGTAGGGATAAAACACGTTTATTACACAATCACCGGATCTGTTCTATAAATCAGTGCGAACGTCAAAATAGGATCAAATATATTATTAGAGCCAGTAAAGGTAGTTGTGGCGATTGTGGGGGGGATGTTTGCTGTACAAATTACTAGGTAATGGTCACAATTGGTTTGCTCGTAAATATCGGTAAGCATGCGTGAGCGCGCGCCCCGACACGCACCACCGCCATCGCACACAGCGGGTGTGGTGTTTACCGTCGCCGGCAACTTAACACTTTATTATAGGGTTACCAACACTGTGATTGTAAACTATCAGTGATCGGTAACCGTGATTTCTGATACCAGTTCCAGTTTGCGGTTCCGGTGAATATGTTGAGCCGTTACATTGCTCCAATTAAGAAAATTAAGAAAATAAAAAATCCATAAAACAAGGGTGTAAATTAGGTTTTAAAACTGCTGTTTGAAACCCACCACAGGGGCATTCAAAAGAGTATAATTTGCCGAATTACACTATATCCAATCGTCCCACGTCACTTCTGCTTCATACGGTCTCGGCGCTCGGATACGACACGGGTTCCCTCGGCTTTGCACGGAGCCGCGACACCGTACCAATCGCTCCATTAGGTTTTGACATAGTTCTGAACAAGACTGTACCTAAGCCTAATTTCGACCTATTCGAATGGGTGAACACTAATCGCGTTACCAATCGAGATGTCCCCGTTCTTTCGGTGATTTTGGAATATCAGTGAAAAATGTCAGTTCTGTGATTTAGTTCCCAATACTAAATCTCGGCCGTGCGTTATATGCTATATACGAATAGGCTCGGGGCGATAAATGTCGCATTAGTCACAAAGTAAAAAATAAGTAATGTGTAATAAATGCTTTGACAATGACAAGCTCTGACAAGATCTATCAGGGTGTCTACCAAGTCAAAGACGGCAAAAAGCAGGGCCCAAGCGGGATTTCTTACAAACTAGTACTATATATATATATGCAAGCGCAAAAATATTACTAAAAATATATATTTTAGTATATGCATTTAACCCGGCTAATACGTGGCTGTAAAACAGACAAATGACAACCAAGTATTAAAACTAGTAAAGTTAAATAAAGTTAACAAAAAGTGGTAGCGTCAAAATTTGAAATTTGCAGTGGGAAATTTGAAGCGCCGCAAAAAAACTCGTGACATTTGTTTAGAATCTAAGTAAAGGAGGTAAAGGAGAACTCCTTGAGGCCAGTAGAACTTTAATGACCAGTAGACAGCCTGAGTACGTGGTTGAATGCCGCGCTAGGCACAAACTAAAAATAAATCCTTAGTAAGAAAGGCATTGATGAAATGCTTTGATAAGATCTGAGAAGTTTAGTATATGTAGTAAAAAAAGCTTATAAAAACAGATAAGTCATCTCGTTTTGTTTTAAGCCTGTGTTTTTGTTTGTATTTTTAGTATACCGTACCTTTTATTAATATTTAGTACCTGGGGCCGAGCTTTGCTCGGAGAAGGCCAGTCAGTTAGTTTAGATGACTTGGAGTAATATTTCACTACTTCCCCCTACTGATAATCGGATTTGTATAACTCATTTGCCCCTTTTCTCCATTTTTAAGGAGAAAAAAATTTAGTCACTCCAGTATTTATAGCTCAATGACTCTTTGATTTATTTTTCCACTCTATATATGTAATATTCATTCAAATATTTAATCTCTGCTCTCAGGAAACCGCATGTTAATAATCATAAACAACATGAGTATTACTTTGACAGTTCATTGATTGATTGTAAACAGCTGTTACAATTCTTTTGCTTTGATTTTAAACTCCATAAGCCCAAAGTTAATTTTTTTAACTTTTCATTTTCGTTTTTTTACATTACTTGATTATACCTGGGGATGAGACCTGTCTAGAACTTATTTTTATCCCAGAAATTAGTTATTTCCAACATTTGAAGTATCGTTGGTGCCGTTTTTGACATCAGCGTTACAAGCAAGCAGGCATGGACCGACGCAAGCAAGCAAACCTTACTCATATTAGAGTATAGGATATATGACTGACGAAACTTCACAGTTTTTTGAAACACCATTTACGGGTTTTAAGACATTCTATTTAGAGTTTTCTGGTGGTAATTTTCAGCTTAACAAAATAATGTCTGCAATATCTGTATTAACTTTCAAATCGATATCTTGAGTTTTTTCACTATGTCATCACAAAAACAGACGGATATAGAACAAGATATAACTTATAGGTTTAAACAAGAAGTACGCTAAAGCGTTTAGTAAAATCGAACTCTGGATAGATTACAAAAGATGTATTTTGTGGGCTTTCCGTCAGTCGTTGCGTAGTGGGCTTCGTCGCGGCCGCGCCCCTGGCGAGAAAATGTGTAATCATTATAGTTAAACTAAAGCAGACCAACAAGTGAGATCTAATGTAACACTATCACCTGCTGACTATGCGCTATGATACCACACAGTTACCACTGCAATCGAACTATAACTGCACGCACAATTCCTTACAATGGCATTTAATGCAAATCAAAAAAGACAATTTCATTTACTTCCCTTTTTAGTTTAAAAACGAGTTCGTACGCAGCACGCTGACGTGAGGGAAGTGAATTTCCGAATTAAAACCTTTAAACAAATCTAATAAAAGGTTTAAAACAACACTGGTAATATTTTTTTGGAAAATTGAAAAACGTAATATTTTGGCTGTTCTGATGCTCCTGGTTATATTTAAATTCACTATTTGGATGGCAATCTTGTACATTATAAGGTTAGGAGGAGATATAGACGGGATAACAAGTTGGTACTGGGGTATTGGGGGTGATCAAACTACATCAAGATACGAAAAACAGCCTTTTCCAGTGTAAAATCCCCATAAGACAACGTACTGTGTTATGACAACTAACATTTTATTTAATAACTAGGTAAATACTTGTGCTAGAATGATGCGGGAGGGCTTAAACTTTTGGAATTTTATGCACGATAATTTAATATGCAACAATTTTACATTCGGGGCTTTTCTGACCCTTTTTTGGCCCAAAACCTCAACATTTTAAAAATTAAAATCCCCAAAAAAGAGGGTTAGAGTTATCCGATTGTTTTTCCCAACGAACTTGTCCAACTGTTTACAGAAGGGAAGGTTCCTACAAAATTTCAAGTAAATCGGACGAAAATTGCGACCGCTAGAGTGCGAACACATATATATAATTGTAGCGACCCCCCAAAACGTGTTCAGGGGGTCACGATAGGAATTTCTATGGTGGTCCCGGGCTTAAGTTTCACCGTGCGGGTCATGCTAATAGTTCACTTTTCCATAGGAAATTCACTAATAAGTACATTGCAAGAAGGTACCTGCAATGTGCGATGATTCTGGGATCGGAATTATTGGTTGCGCCGCGCCGGCAACTCTTGTTGTAATGAATATATATATGCACTCTAGCGGTCGCATTTTTTGTCCGATTTACTTCAAATTTGGTAGGACAAGTAAATTCTAAAATCAGATGGACAAGTTCGTTGGGCAAAACAATCGGAAAACTCTAAACCTTTTTTTTGGGGATTATTCTTTAAAATTTCGAGTTTTTGGACCCAACAAGGTTCAGAAAAGCCCCGGACGTAAACTTAATGCAAGTATTAATGTAAATTAGTGAAGCGAACATTTTAAACCCTCTCTCGTCATTCTAGCATAAATATTTACCGAGTTATTAAAGAAAATGTACATCGGCTAAACACAGTACGTTGTCTTATGGGGGTTTTACATTAGAAAAGTATGTTATTCATTTGTTGGTGTACTTGCATCATCCTCAGCAACCTCGCGCCTACTTTGAAGCCTGACTGGACCTTCTCCTAACCTTATAATGCGCAAAATTGTATTTCTAGCATTGCAGGTAAATAAAAACCAGGAACATCAGAACAGCCAAAAATCAATGTTTTCAGATTCCAATAAAGTTGGAATGAATGTATGTTTTTACGCGTTTTGAGTTTTAAAAGTTTTGTTTGTGGAAATTCACTTCCCTCACGTCAGCGTGCTGCGTGCGAACTCGTTTACTATTTAAAATGAACCATAAATCAACTATTTCGGACAATCCGTTGAGGCGGGAAAGGCTTGGAAATATAACATTGTTTATGCTAACTTATCTTATGGTAGAAGCAGCTAGAAACGCGAGTTGTGTGACTGGAGACCCCTCTTAAACAAATTCGCGAAACAGTCAGTAAACAACAGTCGAATATAGTTTATAACTGTGATATACTTAGACAGCTGATTTTATAATATTCATACGAGCAAAGAAGACAGCATGCACACCAACTCAGGCGTAGACATACATCAGATCACCGCAGCCTGGGCTCATAAAGAAGTCAAAAACAGAGTATTTAGCATTTACATCCAGACGTTTATGTTTTTTTTTTGACCGGGGGAAAAGTGTGATATAATTAAACAGCTGATTTTATAATATTCATACTTAGTTCATCTTTTAAAATGTCAGATGTGTTTTGCTGTTATTTTTCGCAGTTTCAATCATGTATGAGATTCGATTTGACTTAATAAAATGAGTTCTGTATAATTCGTAGTATTACGTTATTTTCACTACATCACTGTCTAAGACGCCGACGCAACTACCAGTAGAGCGTATTTCAAAGCGAATATGAATGAATGATTTTACAGTAACTGATTTGTAAACCAGTTTTCATCTGCCTAAGTTGGTTTCGGTTGGCTGGTGTTCTTTATATTTTTGGGTTTGGGGTTACATTCTTTGTTTACAAAATTTCCATCTGAAAAACCATTGTAACTAAACTTCAATTTGCTTATTCGAAAAATTGGTCCTTTTAGGCCGGATAATTGGCTACTATACTTCAAACTATTCGTAAATCCAAATTGTTGGTCCAGATTGATTCGGATAAGTAACTCCCTACTGCACGACCCTCAACCTCCCCCCGGGCTTACCTTGGAGCCGGCGGGGGTCGATGATGAGCCGATGGTGCGTGGGGCTCTGGGAGTTGGCCTCTCGCTCACTGCCACCCCCTGCGGCCGTCAACTCCCCGTTGTTCTCTACCAAAGTCCACGAGTACTCCATCATGCCTCACTAACCGTGGGGTCCATCGGCCATCGTATCGCGCACCATTCCCTTACAGTGTCGGCAATGTCAATAAATACTTTCGAGTCTCGTTGCTACAGATACCTTTGGGGGATTGGAGATTGTTATTTTCGAGGTCAGATCATGCAGCTAGAATCTGAACCAAGTGCCCTCCAACTTTAAGAGGGCCCACCAGTCGAGTCTCGCGCTCCCCCATAAGGCCGATGTTAACTTTCAAAGCGCGTCACTCAACGGATTATCCGATATAGTTTATTCATGGTTCATTTTAAAGAACAACAAATTGCGATTTCAGTCAGCAAAATGTCGATATATTAGAAATAATAATAGAAAAAAACTCCTAAATATTCAATATTTACGATTTATTTATGGGTGAACTATTTGTGATCGAAATTGTTCTTACTGTAATCGCTAGCTATATTTGTTATCTGTAAAATGAACCATAAATCATCGATTTAGGATAATCCGTTGAGGGAAGGTTGAGGGGATGTTTAAAAGTTAACATTGGTCTTATGGGAGAAGCAGAGGATTGGGGCCCCCGCTAAACTACGGCCATAAATGAAAGAGAAACCCGGTTTTTAAAACAGTTTTAACGAAGTGAAGTTTATAAAAACTAGGACATTAATTAGTAAAATCTGACACGTATGGAAAACAAGTTTAAACAAAGTCAAGGCAAAATGTTGGTATTTTAAATCCAAGATTAACAATCTCTACTAGTAAAACATTGTCTACAGTAAGTACGCACATATTTTGAATATCCACCTAGCGTTTCATTAGACTAAAACCAATGAAAAAGCACTGAAATTTATCCTAAACATGAAAGGCGTACAATTGTTGGCAACTCTTGAATTTCAAACTACAATTATTTTTGAATACAAGCAATAGTATCACGACTCGCAAATAAACATTTAATTTAATATTAAAAATAAAACTAACGATGAAAATATACGTTGTTGGTGAATGCAGAAACAAAATATTGTGATGATAAAACCTGGTAATGGTTTTGGGCATAAACTACTCATTAGGTGTAGAGTGCAAAGACTTTAAAATATTAGAAATACACCGACAAAAGTATATGATAACTTATACTTTTTAAAACGTTTGGACCAATGGAACAAACAAAAGCCGCACTATTTGACCCGCAAATAAATTAAATAAATACAGAAAATACAATCTCGCGTCACTTGAACAAAATCCTTCATATTCTCAATTTTACCACGTATCCGTAGCAAAATCTACAAAAAATCACATTTGTAACTACATATATACGGCCAACGTCACTAATCGAAGCTCACTGTATAAACAATACAATACAACAAAGATCACTAGCGATACGACAAACACACGAACACCAAAATTTGACTGGCCCGAGGAACAACCCCTTCTCTGGGGGGCTGAAGCGCCACCCCCGCCGTCGACCAATGGGGAGGCAGGGTCCACGCAACCGCCCCCGCTGACCAATCAGGGCGCGCCCCCCACGCGACCACGCCATCTCGATAAGCCGTGCAGACCGAGTCGTAAATTTCATATTCAAAATGATAAACCGAACATTTCATACGACATCTAACATTTTCAAGCGATCAAAATTAGACCGACACTTTTCGAGGGTTTTCCAACTCTTTTCCCCGTCACTTTTCGAAAATGGGTTTAAATTATTCAAGAAATGTTTCTAAATAGAAAATCTAATGAAATAGTATATTATATTAAATAGTATATAGTATATTTCACTATATTAAATAGTATGTTTCATCACTAATGCCGATACTGGTATTTTCCGGCACGCGATCGTGTTTTCCGTGAATAATGAAACATATTTTTCAAACGTTTATATCAAGTTTTTTACTAATATTTCTCACAACACAATATAATGGCAACAATAGTGTTTGCATTTTGTTTACGATAGTCTAGTAGATCGGATTAATAAGAACAGCTGATTTCGAATGCAACACTGCTATTGGTAGACGCTGCAAGCTCCTAACGCTACTGGTGTCCGAATAACTAATAACCGAACGGTAAATATCTCCAGCTGATTTCGAATGCAACACTGCTATTGGTAGACGCTGCAAGCTACTAAGCTACTGGTGTCCGAATAACTAATAGCCGAACGGTAAATATCTCCAGCTGATTTTCCCGGTCCAGACCGAGAAAACGTTATTTTCGGTACTCACAGCTGATGTCGAAAATAGCTACTTTCGGCACAGTGTGATGAAATAGTTATTTGTGTATTAATGGAGTAAAGTGCAACTTTGTCTCCCTGAGCGAAATTGTTGACGCCCGACGCCGTAGGCGAGAGCGACAATTTCCCCGAGGGAGACAATGTACTTTTCTCCAGTAATACACGCAACATTTTTCCCACACCCCAAAATCCAAAAGTATCCATAAGTATTCATATTCACAATCGCTGTCCATTTTGGTTGCGTAATGCGGAATAACTAACCTCGGAATTCGGATCGTTAATTGCAGCTGGAGCAAAGTATCAATCCGCTGATTCGATTCCGTTAAAGCTACAGCGTTGCCAGTTTTCAACTGACCTGTGTTGCCAAATTGTTAATGTTATTCTTATGGGTTTACTTTGTCTCCCACGGGAGTCCAAGTAGTTTTTGTCTCCCTAGAGAGACAAAGTAGCACTTTACTCCTTCATTACAAGGAGTAAAATTCGACTTTACATAGAAAGTGGGGGAAAATCATTTAGGGTTTCCGACCATTGGTTTTCAAACTTTCCGTAATAGTGATGTGGATTTTACATGATCGGATGGTTATATAATACATGTTTATTAGGCGTGAAAGCCATCTGGTTGGTTGCACAAAGCACAAAACGTACGGTAATTGTTGCTATCGAGTTACATGAAGCATAAGCAATTAACATGATTTATCGATCTAAACGGGAACATAAAGCCTAGTTATTACTGAAAACCTCCTCGTTCGAACTGCAACTGTTCTAGATTATAAACATTAGTAAAGGGAATTCAGTGCACAGAAATCCACATCGTTATACATATAATTAATATTCACAGATAACCCAATATGCTACTGAATAACTGCTATTAACTTGCAGTAATGCAGTGGTTATAAACTTTAATCGCAGATCAACATTTTTATCACTACCAAAATAACTGTAAAATATGCAATGTATACAGGGTTGGGCGAAAGTCTGGACTATATTTAATCGTTCCAAAAGTAATACGCAAAATGTAATAAAACTTTGCTGTTATTTGAATAATTTACTCTTTTTTCATGACCAGGGGATGGCCTACTTAGGAAGTCTTTAAATGGTTAAATGCAAGCCTACTTCGAGTTATACCTCATTTTAAAGGTACTTGTTAGTAAAAATGTCAGTGCAAACCCGATCGCAAAACGACCAATCAGTACCCAATCAGAAACTGCAGCTTCTCAAAGGATGCACTATAACACTATGCGACTACAGTAATCCTATATTCTAATGGGCTATGAGTAAGGCTTGCTTGCTTGCGACACTGATCTCAAAAACGGCTCCAACGATTTCCTTCAAATGTTGGAAATAACTAATTTCTGGGATAAAAATAAGTTCTAGACAGGCCTCATCCCCAGGAAAAATCAAATAATGTAAAAAACTAAAATGAAAAGTTAACAAAATCAACATTGGGCTTATGGAGTTTCAAATCAAAACAAAAGAATTGTAACAGCTGTTCATGATGAATATGATTATCAGTTGGGGGAAGTGGTGAGATATTACTCCTAGTCATCTAAACAAACTGACTGGCCTTCCCCGAGCAAAGCTCGGCCCCCAGGTACTGTTTTTTTAAATATAATGGGGGCTATTTCTCCGTCACTGCTTCCAGCTATAATCAAACAACAAAATTTAATAAATTAAATATTCCCAAAAACGCATTATCTACTCGGCGGGAATATTTAAAGTAATTGCGTCGGTGTGAGTTTTACAAATGTATGTTTTCAACCTATAAGTACAGATGTTATTTGATAGGCAAGTTCGTTTGTTTTACAATAAAAATAGCATTTTACGTCAAAATTTATAATTGTTGTTATTGATTTTAATCAGTGATTGTTAGTAAGTAGACTGCGTTAATTATACCGTAACTGATTTTTTCGCTTATTAATAAGTGGAAGCAGCCATAGAGAAAAAAACCTTTTTTATTAAGAAACATTACCGTAGTTGCGTAATGTAATTTACAATCTGATAGGCTGTAATTTCTGATTGGATTCTCCTCTTGCGATTGACTTTGTTCTGACGTGTTCTACTAACAAAGAACTTGAAAATAAAGTATAACTCGAAGTAGGCTTCCACGTGGGCCGTCTTCTGGTCATGAAAAAGAGTAAATTATGTCTAAATATTCAAATAGATATCTGAAAAGTTTAATTACATTTTGCTAATTACTTTTGGAATTTTTAAACATATTACAGACTTTTACCCACCTCTCTTTAATTCACAATACATACCACTAATAACATAATCTTGCCCAATCATCACTGTACATAGAATAATGTTAATACTGAAAGTTTTTAGTTGTTCAATTCTAGCTCATTTTGTTGATGATGTTAGTTAGTGTTGTCGTAAAAATTCCACTAAAAATCATATTTAGATTCTTACAGTCAACATTAACTGCAATATGTTGCATGTATCCGACAACTCAACTGAAGGAAAACACGAGGCGAGAATGTATTTATAATAAGAGATCCGATCACATAATAATTCCTGTAGACATTTTTCCTATAAACCGACGGTTTTTCGAGGAAGCGCTTTCGGCAAATTTGAGAATGGTACGTCCACGAAAACCTTGACACAAGTAAGGCCCGATGCGACGGACCTCATATTATCTCTTCGATCATTTTTTTCTAGAAATGAAAAACTATAATGAAGTTAAACGAAAACCACCGACAACTTCACTGTCGCTCTACAAATCATTAAATAGGAAAACCAAAGTTTCACAAATAATAATAATAATAATAATAATAATAACAAATAAAACTAGAACAAATTTAACTTTCAACTTGAACCCTGCGAAGAAATTGTAATACCCCCGTCGCAGACAAAGATACGTACTCAGAGAATTTCCAATTCATATGTGTGTTTTTCATAAGAATAACATTGGACAACGTACTATGTTTAGCCCTATGAATATCTCTGCTACGGTTGGACGTTGAACAGCAATTTATTCACCATAATGATTGATTTTTAAAGCTGAACTTATAGCGAAAAGAGCAAATGTTAAGTTTTCAGTCAAACGAGCTGCATGAGGAAAATCTAAAAAACCTTTCCCCATAAGACTAACTTGAGATATTTTATAAGTGCGTTTTTTAGATTTTATCCGCAACCCCGGATATACCCTATAAACCTAGGTTAATGATTCAAAATACTAAAGCTCTATAAAATGGTCAAAACCAAAATTGTGTGGTTTTTTAAATTTCAGAGTGAAAAATGCAACAAAATTATTTTTGTAAAATTGTAATACCTCATAAATCACCCTTTCCATGGTCCGATCTTTCTGGTTTTTGAAAACAGAATCATGAATGTCCCAAAAATAATAGCATGAATGTCCTGGCATCATACTATGGTAGAATATGGGGCGAGGCGTACGATGATGGATAATGCATCCTCCAACCTCAGAAGTATTAAGGTTCGTTCTCTCTACACTATCTTTAAAATATGTAAAACTTCCATCCGACATGCAGAATGATAAGTTAATTATGTCTTGAATACTGGAATACGTAACACACGAATACAGAAACAAACTGCTGTATATCAAACCCTTTGTTTGTGATTTACGAAATAAAAATTAACAAAGTTCGAGTACAATAGACGGTGGCAAGTTGGCCTGCCTGACCGCCCTCCAACTATCGATGTCCCCCCTCCTCCACGATTCCCACCCCTTTCTCTACATTTAATTACTCTCGTGCTCAATTGTTATTTTTTGTACGCTGCTCTTTAAAACTTTCAACACGAACATGAAATTAAAAAACCTGTTATGAAAACTTCTTTTAAAGCTGAGTCGTTTATACCTTTTGCTGAACCTGTGAGACGTCACACAGAGCTGAAAGAGTGCTGCCGAAGTAATAGAAACAAAATGTGGCTGCTTGAGTAATAACACGCATGCAGATTAAATGTGATGTAATCAACTAATGGGATTTTTTCCCAATTATGTTTTCTTCTTTAGTTACTTGCTATCCAGCGAATGATTTTGCTTAAACTTTGCGACTTTGCTTTGGGTTTGGACCTAAGAATTTACTCGTGAAAAACTTTATCCCAGGAGAACTAAAAATTGGTTAAAACATTCATTTTAAAACTAAAAGTTTTAACGTTAGACTTAAATTACGGAGATTAAAATCAAAACGTAATAATCATAACATTTGTGGTTAAATAACGAGTGAACTATCACAGTAGCACACGTGGTAAAGTGGGAACAAGTGATTTCTTGAATGATTCCACTAAGTGAAGTGAAGTAAGTCATTCACTAATAAGTGTAGATTGCAAATAGAGTAGAATGTACTACCTGAAGAGACATTGCGTTACAATACTAACTGAAGATAACACAGTGTGTGTTGTGACTCTAACATGCGAAAAAGAGACAATTGAGCGAAGCAAATCTGCTGAGCCATGGAAAACACTACTCCAGGACTACTGCACAAACTGACAAACCTTTTAGAATACTGAGAGAAAAACTAATATATATCATATATTATTAAATAACCCCGTCGCGGCAAACCTGCATACTCAGCGAATTTTCAATGAATATATAACATAACACATTAACACTTAAGAGGATTCATAAGAAATATATTCACAAACAAGCGATATTAAAAATATTAATTATTCTCCATAAGAATAACATTGGGGATGAGTACGCAGGTTTGCTGCAACAAGGATCACAAAATAATGGGTTTAATGCAAATATCATTAGAACTCATCTAAGTAAGTCACATACCAAGTTTCATTCATATACATTTGTAAGTAAGCGATATATAACATTTTAATTATTCTCCATAAGAATAACATGGGCACCGATTACCTAGGTTTGCTGCTACGGGAACCATACGGGAAAATTTTGTATTTTGTGCAAACAACGATAAACCCCAACCAGATGAAGCCATATACCAAATTTTGTCAGTTTATGTTCATAAATAAGCGAGATATACAATTTTTTTCTCCATGAGAATAACATTAGACAACGTACTGTGTTTAGCACTTTCAATATCTCAGGAACCAATTAACGTAGAGCAATGATAAAAATACCAAATTATTTGTTTTTTTATGCTGAATTAAATGGTAAAATTTAAAATTTGATTTAAATAAAATTTACATGTGGAAACCCCAAAAACCCATTTTTGGGGTACAAAACCTCCCAAAAACCCCCCTTTGGATGGTGCGATTCGTCTGGTTTTCGAACTCGTTCAAATAAATGGTGCTTTACACATTTGTACCAAATTTCATTAAGATCGGACCTTTTTTACGAGAGTTATCGTGCTTACGGACACACACACACACATATATATATATATATATATATATATATATATATATATATACATATATAAAAATTTGAACGAATGGTGTTTTTGGCATCTGGGGACCTCAAAATGAAAAGTTATCATGGTCTCGGGATTAAGTCTAACCATGAGACCTACGGTAATAGCTTCTTCCCTATAGGGGAAATTCGCTAAAACAAAGTAATATAAATTAAATGGAGATAATTAATTACCTCTGATAACTTAAAGTGTCAACTGAGTTCTTCTACATGAAATAATCGCACAACATTTATCTATTGCATTATTACCCACAAAAACCAACGAAATATAACTGAGCATGGCTCGGCCCCCTGTACTGATCTGTATATAAATGCAAGGTGTGGACAAAATCTTGTGTCAAAATTAAACCTTTTAAAATTTAGTTCCGGAGTGAGAAGTGCCGGGGTCGGGAGACCGCAGACGCCTGAGCAGCCCGAGTGGCAAAACGGCACCAGATGTTATTGTGCGTCACGGGAATTGAAGGAATCGCAAGCGGTAACCTCAAACTCGTCACACCTTTTAACTTTATAAGGAACAACAAAAATACACGAGTTCGCACGCAGCAAGCTGACGTGAGGGAAGTGAATTTCCCCATTAAAACCTCAACAAATCAATTATAGGGTTTAAACAAACACTGGTGACTTTTGTTAATAAAAA
>OY776113.1:2545918-2729518 GCA_963675035.1 Allygus modestus
AATTCCGAGTGTTTTCTGCATTGGTTACTACCAGTAACGCCTTGCGTTCAAGGGAATTCCGAGGGTTCTCCGCAATGGTTACTACCAGTAGCGCCTCGCTGTCAATGGAATTCCAAGTGTTCACTGAATTGGTTACTACCAGTAACGCCTTGCGTTCAAGGGAATTCCGAGGGTTCTCCGCAATGGTTACTACCAGTAGCGCCTCGCTATCAAGGGAATTCCGATGGTACCCAGCATGGGTTACCACCAGTATTACTTCGCGGTCAAGGGATTTCCGAGGGTTCTACACATTGGTTACTATAGTAGCGCCTCGCTGTCAAGGGAATTCCGAGGGTTCTTCGCATTGGCTACTACCCGTAGCACCTCGCGGTCAGGGGAATTCCGAGGGTACCCAGCATGGGCTACTACCAGTATCGCCTCGCGGTCAAGGGAATTCCGAGGGTATCCCGCATTGGTTACTACCAGTAGCTCCTCAGTGGTTAAGGGAATTCCGAGTTTAAACACCAAGAAGTAGAACAGTTGTGTGTGGCTGAGTTGGACATTCCCTTAAATATTCACTTTTTCATAATTGTGATAATTTCGCAATTCTAAAAAGTAAAACACTTTCACTATCGTCCGTATACAAGCGAGCTGTACATAAATACGCCTAAATTCATACACATCGAAAACTTTACATGATTTCCCTCTACGGCTATACATGGATTCCACATTTACCTGTTCACAAGATATCTTAGAATGAAGGTCAAAGTATTTGATACAATTAAATACAACGTCCTCTCCCTTCCATTTTATGCATTATTGTATATTGACGAGGTCTATTGCACATTTGTTGTTTAATGATCAATAAAATCTATCTATCTATCTATCTATCATACCGACCAGGGTGTCTGTGACTATAATTACCACAAGGAAATTCTTGGTATTTTAAGAAAAGGAAATGCCCACGCTTTACCATACGTCCAGGGAGGAGACCTTATGAACACATCACAATGCCAACAAAACTCG
Source organism: Allygus modestus (assembly GCA_963675035.1). Lineage (NCBI taxonomy): Eukaryota > Metazoa > Arthropoda > Insecta > Hemiptera > Cicadellidae > Allygus > Allygus modestus. The sequence goes on from OY776113.1 coordinate 2,546,924, forward strand.
TGACTTACTGAAAATTGTGTAAGGTGTTATGTGTTATATTATCCTGCACATTGACCGCGAGACGCAGCTGGTAAGGGGTTGAAGACTTTTTTTCAAGGGAACTTATTGTATTGCCTTGAATTGTGGGGTTGTGCCACTGATGTAAAAAGGTATAAGTATTACAAAAATAGACCTTCGGAATCTTATGTGACGAACCATTTAATGCTCACGGTATGCCACTTTTTATTATGACTGTTTTAGCTTGTTTGTCTAGCCGTGAGCGGCCACAAAGAAGGATCTAGAAAAGCTGAACTTTAGAAGTGATCTTCCCTCTCATAATACAAGGAATCGGTACCTGATAGATTTACATTTTGTAGACTTATGAAAACGCAGAATAGCTCAGTAGTTTTAAGGCAAACATTATTTAATGTCTTGTCCTGTACAGCCTTGACCCATAACTATTCCAAATTCAAAGTGTGCGCAAAGAACCTCCTGCTGGCCAACCCTATCTATTATATCGAGAATTTTTAGTCTGCCCTGCTCATCAGTAAGTGCAGTTGCCTTCAGCTGTAGACAATGTGCGCAACGAACTACTGGCCAACCTATTCCATGTCCATCCAGGAATTGTTTAGCTCATCAGTAAGTGCAGTTGTTGTATGGGTTTGTGAATGCCTTCAGCTGTAGACAATGTGCGCAAAGAACTACTGGCCAACCTATTCCATGTCCATCCAGGAATTGTTTAGCTCATCAGTAAGTGCAGTTGTTGTATGGGTTTGTGAATGCCTTCAGTTGTAGACAATGTGCGCAAAGAACTACTGGCCAACCTATTCCATGTCCATCCAGGAATTGTTTAGCTCATCAGTAAGTGCAGTTGTTTTATGGGTTTGTGAATGCCTTCAGTTGTAGACAATGTGCACAAAGAACTACTGGCCAACCTATTCCATGTCCATCCAGGAATTGTTTAGCTCATCAGTAAGTGCAGTTGTTGTATGGGTTTGTGAATGCCTTCAGTTGTAGACAATGTGCGCAAAGAACTACTGGCCAACCTATTCCATGTCCATCCAGGAATTGTTTAGCTCATCAGTAAGTGCAGTTGTTGTATGGGTTTGTGAATGCCTTCAGTTGTAGACAATGTGCACAAAGAACTACTGGCCAACCTATTCCATGTCCATCCAGGAATTGTTTAGCTCATCAGTAAGTGCAGTTGTTGTATGGGTTTGTGAATGCCTTCAGTTGTAGACAATGTGCGCAAAGAACTACTGGCCAACCTATTCCATGTCCATCCAGGAATTGTTTAGCTCATCAGTAAGTGCAGTTGTTGTATGGGTTTGTGAATGCCTTCAGTTGTAGACAATGTGCGCAAAGAACTACTGGCCAACCTATTCCATGTCCATCCAGGAATTGTTTAGCTCATCAGTAAGTGCAGTTGTTGTATGGGTTTGTGAATGCCTTCAGTTGTAGACAATGTGCGCAAAGAACTACTGGCCAACCTATTCCATGTCCATCCAGGAATTGTTTAGCTCATCAGTAAGTGTATTTTTTATGAATTTGTGAGGGCCTACAGTTGTAGTTCATGATCATTTGTTTATTTTGCATGGTTTATTTTGCTTGTGTTTTCTTTTTTGCTTAGATTTATAGCATACTATTTCTTGTAAATGATGACAACGTCAATCACACGTAATGTACAAAGACTAATATAGATCTTGAACTTGAATTTTCTAACCGCGAGGTGTCTGGTATAACCCGACTTCCCGAAGTCCGGTTTTTAGGGGGAAATGTTCGGCTTTTGTACTCTACCTAGTAACGTTACACCCCAGTATAAACATACCCAAGTCCAGCTTACGACAGTACTTCGCAACCCGTCTCCTGAAGGAGTGGCGACGGACGGAGGGCGAGAGGAGGCGAACAAGACAGAGGTCGGGGGCGGGCCGCGATTGGTGGGTCCGTCGACCAATAGGGGGCGAGGGAACGAGATCAATCGCCACAGTGTTCCGTGATCGAACCTTCTACGTCCAGGCTGTAAATCATCAGCTGTCATCCTCGGCTTAACTGCGGCCGTTAAAACCCCGCGATAGCGATGCTTCCGACTGATAATCAAATAGTATTGTGAACACGCTCACGCTCACGCTCACCCACTCGCTACCCGCTACTCGCTACTCGCTACCCGCTACCCGCTACTCGCTACCCGCTACAGCCGCTACCCGCTACTTGCTACTCGCTACCCGCTACAGCCGCTACCCGCTACTTGCTACTCGCTACCCGCTACCCGCTACCGTTCCGGTCGTCGTGCTTATTGAAGACCACTATGACTTGGGGGCCATACACACATTACGTAACGAATTTAAGGGGGGTAGGGGGTATGGCACGGAGTTACTCTGCGTTATATGGTGGGGGGAGGGGGGTGTAACTCAGTGTTACGTAACTCACATATTTTTTAAATAATGATAGGAGTTAAAACTTCAATATTATAATCTAATTTAGTATTTGTTATTAGTTATTACCGGTACGTATTTATGTGTTTGTTTTTTTTTTAATTAACTTTGAATTTATGACAATATTACTTTAATTTGTTAGTTTATTTATAATGCTAGGGTAGTTTATTTTCTAGTCTGAATCACAAAAATGTTACCTAATAAAGAAGGCTGTGCAAATGTTACGTCCATGCCACAGTTACGTTCACCTCAAACCTTATCATTATCGTTTTACTGATTTAAGCTTTGTTCTGGGTTTGTCATAATAGGCCTCTATTTTTTAATTAAAGAACATCTATGAATGTTTTTACTATTTCATCAATTTGTTTTAATGGTATAACAGATTTGGTTTAGAAATTAAAACAATATCTCATTTAAATCTAGCTTAAACATGTAAACATTTAAACATGCGCTATGATTATGTTACGTAACATATGAGGGGGGGTGAGGGGGTATGCTCAGGTTTTACTTTGTGTTTTATGGGGGAGGGAGGGAGTTTAAAATGACGACGAAATGAGTTACGAAATAAGTGTATGGTCCCTTAGCACCATCACGCTAAAAACTACCCGTAAGACCGAGTTAACTTTAAAATTACCTCTACACATTTTAAGCAATTGTTGATTTACGGCTCATTTTATAGAGCAACGAAACACTACACACTAATACACAAATAACGGTTATATCATGGCATCATGTTCTGTTGAAGGGTTACATACGATGTTAACATTAACGGTTACATCATGTTCTGTTGAAGTGTTACAACTCATATCAAACACAACAATAACTGTTATACCACACTCGGTTGAAAGATTACACCTGATGTCAACCACTACAATAACGGTTACTTTATGTCCTATTGAAGGGTTAAACTGATGTTAACACAACAATAACGGTTACATCATCTTCTGTTGAAAGGTTACATGTGATGTCAACCACAACATTAACGGTTACGTCATGTTCTGTTGAAGGGTTACAACTAATGTAAACCACAACATTAACGGTTACAAAATGTTGAAGTTTTACAACTTATGTCAAACACAAACATATCTGTTATACCACGTTCTGTTGAATGGTTACAAACGATGTCAACCACAAATACCATATAAGGGTAACATCATGTTCTGTAGAAGGGATGCAACTGGTGCCAACCACAACAATAACAGTTACGTCATGGTTTGTTGAAGGGATACAACTGATGTTAAACACAACATTAACGGTTTATCATGTACTGTTGAGGTATTACAACTCATGTCAACCACAACAATAACGATCACGTCATGTTCTATTGAAGGATTACAACTGATGTAAACCATAACAATAACCGTTATACAACGTTCTGTTGAATGGTTACAACTGATGTCAACTACAACTACCGTATAACGGTTGCATCATGTTTTGTTGAAGGGTTAAAACAGATATTAACCACACCAATAACAGTTACATCATTTTCTGTTGAAGGGTTACATTTGATGTCAACCACAACAATAACGGTTACATCATATTCTGTTGAATGGATACAACTGATGTCCACCACAACCAGAAAGGTTATGTCATGTTCTAATGAAGGGTTACATACGATGTCAACCACATCAATAACTATTACATCATGTTCTGTTGAAGGGTTAAAACTGATGTCAACCACAACAATAACGGTTACATAATATTCTGTTGAAGGGATACAACTGATGTCAACCACAACCAGAAAGGTTACGTCATGTTCTAATGTAGGGTTACATACGATGTCAACCACAAAAATAACAGTTACATCATGTACTGTTGAAGGGTTACAACTGATGTCAACTAGAACCAGAAAGGTTACGTCATGTTCTAATGAAGGGTTATATACGATGTCAACCACAAAAATAACGGTTACATCATGTTCGTAGAAGGGTTACATACGATGTCAACCACACCAATAACGGTTACGTCATGATCTGTTGATAGGTTACTGCTTATGTCAACCACAACCAGAAAGGTTACGTCATGTTCTAATGTAGGGTTACAAACGATGTCAACCACAACAATAACGGTTACATCATGTACTGTTGAAGGGTTACAACTGATGTCAACTACAACCAGAAAGGTTACGTCATGTTCTAATGAAGGGTTATATATGATGTCAACCACAAAAATAACGGTTACATCATGTTCGTAGAAGGGTTACATTCGATGTCAAACACAACAACAACTGTTACGTCATGTTCTGTTGAAGGGTTACAAGTGATGTCAACTACGACAATAAAGGTTATATTATGTTCTATTGAAATGTTACAACTCATGTCAAACACAACAATAACTGTTACAGTATATCATGTTCTACTGAAGGGTTACAACTGATGTCAAATACAACAATAACGGTTACGTAATGTTCTAAGGAAGGGTCACATACGATGTCAACACAATTATCGGTTACGTCACGTTCTGTTGAAGGGTTACAGCTGATGCCAACCACAACACCAACTGACACATCACGTTCTATTGAATGTTACAACTGATGTCAATCACAACAATAACGGCCATATCACGTTCTGTTGAAGGGTTACAACTGATGTCAATCACAACAGTAACGGTTACATCATGTTTACAACTGATGTCAACCACACCAATAACGGTTAGGCCAACATCAAGAAGTTATAATGTTTTCTATATTTGTAAAGTAGCCCGGGAAAATAGGCGCTTTGCAATATTTCTAGCTATTTTGACAAAAATAAACACTGTATAACGATTTCCAAAGCGTGTTTCCCACGTTCACGTTAAGAGGGTTACAAGTAAGACTGGGGAACCTTCAGAGTAACAAGCGATTAGAATGGAAGTGACCGAATGTGGAATGGGGGAAGGGTTGAGAGCTTATCTCCCGATCTGACCGTTTACGCGACACACGCCCCATGGCTGGGGAGGGGGGGTAATTGGGCGTGAAATGGATACACCTGCATCTGACCACCCCTCCAGCACGCTACCGTCATGCGTGGGCGAGTGCATATATACACAGTGTAACCTACAAGCCCGATGTCTGAATAACATTATAGCCTGCTGGGGTTTCAATAAATAAATATTGGTAGGCTTTTTGGAGGGAGGTCCAATCTGTGTAGGAGGACAGAAAATAACTATCGTGTATTGACCGGTTATGTAAAATGTGTCTCGACCATTCATATTCATACATTGATTACCAAACTACCGAGTTACATCACCAAATAATGTAAACAAAGCCTTGTTTATTCTTGTCTATTTCCTCTAAATTCAACTTAGGATACAAATTTATAGGAATACCCTAAAACCAGTCTTGATTCTAATTTGACAATTATAATACTAGATTGCAGAGCAATTAACCCTTTATTTATTTTCTTTGCATAGATAATTTAACAGTAATTAAGGACCACCAAATAGCATCATATAACACTCTAAATAAATCATTCGATTATGGTTTGAACGGAATGGTGACTTAAAAACTTTTCTCGAAGTTTTGCCTCGCCACAGAATTACTGTAATGACCAAAGTTCCAATATAAATATTTTTATCCCTTTCAAGGGATATTTGGGACGTTCGAGGGATTAAATAGGAAATTAGGGATAACAAGTAATACAACGGAGTGCTGAAGGAATTTTAAGAGGTTTCTATAGAATTTGGGTCGATAAATCATACTCTGTATATTCAATGATAAAAGGTACCTTTCCCGAAACTTTGTGACACGTGACACTACCATAAAGTGAGTTTAAAATGCTCGATTCTAATTATAAATTATATGGTTAACTAATTATAATTATATAGGTATCACTTTGTAGTCGTTGTGTACCGAGAGAAAGTCCAGAGATTTGTAAATGTTTGTTAATATAAATCAATTTGTATTTCAATGTATAACTTCATTTAAATGAACTATTTCTATATTATGAGCATGAAGGAAATTTTAGTCTTTTTGCAAGTTGAGACAATGTATCCATTTTTCTATATTTGTAATTTATGTTTGAATTTATTTACCTGTTATTATTCAAGTCTGTATTATTTACAGACGAGTTCGAGTAATTAGATGCCAGTGCCCATACGCCCGCAGAAAGTCAGTAAGGTAGCATACTCTGATTAGAAAATAATTAATAGAGTCGATAAAACCACTTGTAATATATGTTCCTAGCCCAAAGGATTTCATTATTTTGAGATTTACTAAATATATATTTGTGATTTGAAATGTTGGATTTCATCTATTATTAGACTTCCTAACCACGCTGCCAAGCTAACTGCAAAGCTATATAAAAATTAAAATTCATATACCTAATTGGCCAACTACACAGGTATATAGTTGTAACTAATTAAATAAAAAGAAGGAGAGAACATGTTACCTTGAATGTTTACTATCCCTAAAACTTAACTTGAGAGGAGCTTGTAAAGTGTCTATGATACAAGTACAAGTAATTAAATTAAACAATACTAAAATAAAATAAAATAGTTTAACACAGAGGCATTTCAAGAAATGCTTACAACAGTATCCTAGGTGATAAGTTGTCACTTACAAAGCTCTAGAGTCCTACCCCTAAAGTTAATTAAACAGCAGGTTTTGGGGGGATAGTTTTAAAAACAGGCCACGGGAGGTGTTTTATGATGTGAAAGTTAAGGATTTGCAATATAAAGTAATACTGCTGAGGGATAAAGAGAAATGTTTAGGCTGTTGTTGAGGGACTGATACTGACTGACCTTTACTATGGTCAAATGCCAACACTAGTAGTGGAAATATGAGGCTTTAGCATAAATTTTAGCAGGTTTTGCCAATAAGAATAGCATAGGGATCAGTTTTTGCGCACTTGCTAATCCCAGCTTACCAAATCGTCAAAAATAATTTTATATTTTACATTTTATATAAAATCATCGGTTTTATGTAAAATTACTTTTGACGATTTGGTAGGCTGGGATCTGGCAAGTGCGAAAAACTGATCCCGATGTTATTCTTATGGGCAAAACCTACTAAAATATATGTTAACCCCTCATATTGCCACTACTAACATTGCAACAGAAGTCTTAGCTTACCGGCTATCAAAGCCTTCATCAGGATAGATTAGGGAGCCATAACCCCCCCTTCTCTTCCCTTAAATCAACCCATTACTCTGATCCTAGACTCTCCTACAGATTTTTCTTGTTATGCCCTTGTCATGAGAGCCGATGACACTTGTCGGGTCCGTAACAAAATATTGCTTTTCCTTTTATAATTACAGTACTGCTGCTCATTTTATAAGTTACAGAAAGACTATTAAGAAGGGCAGCACAATAGTTAATAAAAAGTATTCTAGAACACAAAATAAAATAAACTTAATTTCCGACAGTTTACTTGAAATTAATAAATTGGCTGCTTCTGTGTAGTGTATGTTTACTCTGAACTTGTTTTGTATTTAATAAACAATTTTTCGTATTGTATAAATATGTTGTGACATGGTGTTATGTAACTTATTGCTAACTGTTGTGGAAGTAGTGTGACATTAGATACTACAGTGACCATAGATCCTGACCTATTTTCAGGTACCCCATAGTGAGTGATTGAATAAAGCTTAGCAAATTAAGGTTTTACGCCAATGATAGGAAATAAACACTCAATAAACGTTTAATAATTTTTATTTGTAATTTATGTTTTTCCCTATTGCTTCCTGAATTTTTACAATACAATTTTTTATATTATACCAAAAATTAAAAATATAAAAAGTTTTAAAAAATATGCCTACTCAAGTTTTATCTTTAAAATAACATGTTGTAACCTCAAAGCTATGAACTAAAAGTAGTAAAAAAAAATAAACTTTGTGTTTTCAAATGTTGAGAATGATACTTGGATAATTTGCATTATCGATTGAACCATAGTATTATTTATTCTATGATTCAACTAAGACTCCCTGTTGTCCAAATGTTGCAATGTAACACAAAATAAACCGCTCTCCCGTTTTACTTCACAAGTGTAGTGTAGGCCTGTAGCTCCACAAGTTGTGGAAGGATGGTCCAGTAAACTTATGAACGGTATGTTTGATACATATACGGTAGAGGAAAGAAACCATAAATAGTTAATAACCCCATAAAAACCGTTTTGACTTTTACTATTCAGCAAATGGCTGGCAGCCATTTAATTTATTTCCAACGGATCAACGCTTGCAAGATAATGGCTCTAGAGTATCTACTACTATCGTACCTGGAATGACGAAATGAAATTTTCTTACTTCTCCAATGTGCAAATACATTTTCTTAACAAAATAATGTCAGTAAATGGGAGACACCACTATGTTCTTGCCATGACAATAGCTTTACCACCTTTTTACAGAGCCTATACTTAAGAGTTCGGCTTATATCTGATTCTTGGGTGGGGCCTACATGTTTACTCAAATCGCCTGAGCAGAGTACAGTGAATATCTTGTATATCCACAAATACTGGGCAACCTTATCTCTAATCTTGATGCATATATTGTTGGTCGTTTTATAAATATCTGATTTACCAAAAATGTTACCACTTTGAGTTGTTAGAAAGATACCTACCATACAGGCCTAACGCAAAATTAAATACCCCCGTCGCAGCAAACCTGCGTACTCAGCAAATTTCCGATGCAAAATATAAGTCTTAATACCACATAAAGCCGCATACCAAGTTTCATAAAAATATTTTCAAAAATAAGCGATACCGTATATCAAATTTGAATTATTCTCCATAACAATAACATTGGGGATGAGTACGCAGGTTTGCTGCTACAAAAACAACAAATATATGTTTTCTTGTAAATATCAATATTACTCAACTAGGTGAAGCCACATACCAAGTTTCATCAATATAAATTCATAAATAAGCGATAAATGCCATTTTGATTATTCTCCATAAGAATAACATGGGAGATGAGTACGCAGGTTTGCTGCAATAAGGAACACAAAAAATGGGTTTTTATGCAAATATCAATAGAACTCAACTAGGTGAACCAACATTCCAAGTTTTATTAATTTATTTTCATAATTAAGGGATACATTACATTTTACTTATTCTCCTTAAGAATAACATGGGGGCTGAGGACGCTGGTTTGCTGCTACGGGAATTATTGGTAAAAATCGGGTTTTTGTGAAAATAACAATAGACCACAACCAGATAAAACCATATACCAAGTTTTGTTAGAATACGTTCATAAATAAGCGAGCTATAATTTTTTTCTTATTCTCCATAAGAATAGCATTGGACAACGTACTGTGTTTAGCACTTTCAATATCTCTGTAACCATTTGACGTAGAGCAATGATCAAAACACCAAATTGTGCGTCTTTTTAAGCTGATTCCAATGGAAGAAACTAAAATTTGACTTTTTCAAAAATTATATGTATAAAACTCAAAAAACCCATTTTTTGGGTACAAAACCCCCCCAAAATACCCCTTTGGATAGTCCGATCTGTCTGGTTTTCGAACTTAAAGTCATAAATGCTGCTTTACACGCTTATACCAAATTTCGTCAAAATCGGATTATTTTTACGAGAGTTATCGCACCCACAAACACAAATATATATATATATATATATATATATATATATAGATATATATATATATACAGTTTCGAACGAATGGTGTTTTTGGGGTCTGGGGACCTCAAAACAAAAAGTTATCATGGTCCCGGGCCTAGGTCTTACCATGCCGACTACGGTAATAGCTTCTTCCCTATGGGGGAAATTCGCTAAAACCCCTAGTCTAAGTTATATATTATCCAGGGGAAGATATATTCGGCCAAAAACGTACGATTATGAACAATTGATATTTTTAAATTATTAAACTTCTGGAAAATTAATATTTTGTTAGTTACAAAATATTATGCTGAGGGTGCAAGGAATAAAAAACATCGTGAGGGGCCACAAACAGAAGTTAATTCCAAATATACATACAATATTTTTTAATACAATCAAATTTATATCACATAAAATGTAATAATCAGTTAAATCAAACCGTCATCAACTGGTAGTTTAATTTTCATGTAAAAGAAACAATAAAGATTTCAATACAAAAATAATTTTGAGGAATTAACAAATGCATCCAAAGGAAGAAAACTTACATAGGTATTACAAGCTAAAACAACCTATAAAACGCTAATAAAACAGTTGTTTGAAATTTACATTTAAAAACAATCTTGACAAATAAAGTTTTCTATCTAGGTACCATAACATTAAATCAAAATTTAAACTCTTTTTGAAATTGTTTACTGTTATTGCTGTCTGCCTCAGGGTAAGGCCCAATGTTAGTCGGACAGCAAAAACGTGACAGATAACACACTGACGCTGAACATAAAAAACAGAGCTGTTATACGAGCATCAATTACGCCGCATCGTCAACGCCAACGCTGAGTGGTTGAGCTGTTATACGAGCAGAAAAAACACCGCGGCAGGTACCACAGATATCATAAGGTGGGTTGAGGAAGCAGATCGCCGCGTCAAAGCTCCCCGTATAACAGCGACTTGCGTTATTTCTGCTGCGAATTTTAAAAAATGTCCATGGTTTAACATTTTCAAAAATCACATATTTCTTCCAGTGAACTTTTTTTAATGGCGATGTTATTGAGGTCAACTTTAGAGGTTCCCGGGTAAAACAAACTTTTAAAAAATAATACTTTATAGGCCTATTTAAAAAGTTAGATTGCAGTTAACGGTGGAATAGAGGCTTGTTATTAACTCGTTGTTTCGACCCCGCTTAAAGCTATTGGTGATTGGCGGAATCTAACCTGGGACCTCGCAGACCAAAGTTAAACCTACGTTATTAAGACACTTGAATGTGCCTCACTGTATAAAAAATTAACGTAGAGAAATATAATTTTAAAGGTTGTTGTTTTTGGTACATTACCGACAAACAATTCAAACTGTAAAATAATTAGTGCACTTGCACTAGCACATTACAGCAGAACCCCATTAACCTGACCTCGGACGGTCCGACCGTGTTTGTTAGGCCTGGGAACCACAGTATAGGAAAATGCCCAGTCAGTTATTGGCCTGACTCCGTTCGATATCCGAGTGTTATACATTGACCCGGTTAATCTTCCGGATTATGCAGTGCTCGAATTTTAATCATAAGTTTGTTGGTTGTGCATAACACATCATAAAGAAAAGGAATTGTCATATGCATGAAACTGGTTATGCTGTTTGTTTTGCTCCAGAAGAAAGAAAAAGTGCTTCAGGACTATGGGTATATCCAATTTTAGAAAAAAAACTTCATGGAGCATAATTACTCTTTGTTTTAGTTAGGAGAACATATTTATCAATTAGTTTTGTACATCTGTGTTTCCGTTTGAAGAGCTTAGAGATCTTCTACACACTATCTATGAAGGTTGAACGACAAATGGAGTGGTGAACGGAGAGGCGATCACCCGGCTCGTGTGTTCACGTCTAGTTGTACAACGCCCCGCTACCTGATTACAGAGTAACACAGAGATAACACCCGTTTGTGTAAGCCCAGGTGAGCACCTGAACACTTGCAAAAATTACAGCTGGGTGTTTACCCGTCCGGGTGGTGGTCTGCTCCTGACTTTCTATCCTATTCTACCCGGACACGGATGAAATACGGCCGGGCGTTCCATTCGCCCGGATCGTGTGTCCCCGTCTTTATTATTTACGTATCCGGTGCGCTGCTCTGTTCAGGTCATCACCTATCAATGACTCATCATCGATGATGTAAATTAGTAGACCGGTGGCAGTTTTATCAGAGTAAACTGGTACTTTATTTATAATTTACAGTAATATTAAATATGTAAAACTGTACATACCAGTACCTATAATTATTATCAATTTAAATTACAGTTTTATCTCATTTTTAGCGAATTTCCCCTATAGGGAAGAAGCTATTACCGTAGGTTTCATGGCAAGACTTAAGCCCGAGACTATGATAACTTTTAGTTTTGAGGTCCCCAGATGCCAAAAACGCTATTCGTTCAAATTTATAAATATGTATAGGTATATTTATAAATATATGTATGTGTGTCCGTTATCGCGATAAATTTTGTAAGAAATGCCCGATTTTGATGAAATTTGACACAAATATGTAGAGTAACATTTATAACTTTAAGTTCGAAAACAAGATTGATCGAACTATGGGAAGGGGGTTGTATGGGGGTTTTAAATTTTCCATAAATCAGTTTTTTGAAGTTTGTCCCCTAAAATTTTAAAAACACTCAATTTTGGTTATAGCCATTTTATAGAGCTTGAAAAACAAATAATTTGGTGTTTTGAATCATTAACCTAGGTTAAGTGTTTGTAGAGAAAAGTCAAAAAACGCGTCCATAAAATTTCCCATGTTAGTCTTATGGGAAAAAGGTTTTTGGATTTTCTCAGATAACTTTACTAAAACCTTCACATTTCTTTTTACCAATCAGTTAAGCTCTACAAAACAATAATTTTGGTGTTTTAATTGTTGTTCTACGTCCAACAGTTGCAGAGAAATTCAAAGTTCTAAACACAGTACGTTGTCCAATGTAATCCTTATAGAGGATAAATAAAATTTTATATCTTCATTAATATGAATGTATATTTATGAAACTTGGTATGTGGCCTCAACTAGTTGTGGTATTGATATTTGCACAAAAAGAGTTTTTTGTTGATTTCCCCGTGTCAGCAAACCTGCATACTCGGCCCCCATGTTATTCATATGGAGAATAAGTAAAGTTTTATATCTCCCTAAGTTATGAACCTAAATTAACAAAATTTGGTATGTAGCTTGACCTGGTCGAGTTATATTCATAATTGCAAAGATACCGTACATATTTCTTATCTTCCTCGTTGCAGCAAACCTGCGTACTCAGCCCTAATGTTATTCTTATGGAGAATAAATAAAATGTTATACATCAGTTATTTATAAATATGTATTTTTGGGAGACTTCATAAGTGGCTCTACGAAGTAGCGAGACACATATATATGCATTGGAAATTCACTGAGTACGCAGGTTTGCTGCGACGGGGGTATTATGTTCATAAATATATTTCTCTAATAATCCAACCGTTTTAGTGTTCCGACCATGCTCTCAGTCTCATTGGTGACAGCATAGCGGAATTTTACTGTATCACCAAAATTCATAACTATTGGAATTGAACACTGTGGGGGTTAAGATACATAAGAATTACACTGAAAACAATAGTTTCTGCTAATTAAAAGGTGGTTGTCCCATACAAAGTAAAAATGACTGCAGCGATTTGGTTACTAATGTTTTTTTGACAAAAAACAAACCTAAAAATAGGCCATGTAAGATGGGGTTAGAATAAATAGCCCTATCCTAACCCCATCTTGTCATAGCACACCTTTTAAGAGATTCTGGGCCTACTGAAAAAAAAAAAAAAACAGGATACCATAGGTTTAAAATTATGAGAACGATACTGTAAACCACCAACCTAGGCCTAATAAGTTTGAGGTTGAAACAGATGGCGATGCAAATGATTAGTGGGCCTACTGAAGTAACTCGAATCATCTCTTAGTTCTTAACTAAGTTCATCACTGTCTGTTTTTTTTTTCTTGTCAAAACTTAACATAGACCTATTGTACTTAGTAGTAGATAACGAGAAATTTAAGTTGACCAATAATCGCTCGGAATTAACAGCCCCTGTGAGTAGCCTAACAAATTGTTCTACACAATTAGACCAAATGCATGCCAAGCACCACAAAAATGTGATACTTATTTTCATGATTATGAATCAAAACTGTTTACCAGTAACTCCAGATTGGTGAACCAGACCTCACAGATACCATGTAGGCCCTCAGTAGCTTTTACATCTGAATAGCCAGTGTTAACAAGGCAGTATTTATTCAAATCTACAATATTTTCCAGCTGATTCAATATTGTGTGGTCAACAATCCTGTAATTATCATGAAACAACCACCAAACTAGGATAATTAGTAGTATTATGCTCAGGGCCTACTTTGTTATTAAACATTACATGTACTAAAATCAAATCAATGAGCCAGGCTAAACTGACAATCATTTAATTACTGGCTTTACTGTCATTGCTAATGAATCAATTATATTATTTCTAAAAATTAATATCTTAAATTAGTATTTACCACGCCTACTAGTATACGACCCGTTATCTACGACCTAGCCTAGGATAATAAGTTTAAAACTCACCCAATACTGCATGAAGATCTTGGATATCTAATCCATCCATATCCAGGAAGACTATCGAAACTACATTTTCACTAAAATTGTTCCCTTTGAACAACAAAAAGTATAAAACACAATTTTACAAACTATAAAAGTTGTAGTAAACAATTAGAAATTAAAGAGAACACATTAAATGACGTCACGATGTTTTCAACAAGGTTAGGTCAGCTGGACAAACAACATCAACTTTAACAGCTGATATTTAAATCGAAATCTACAAAAATATTGAAACTTCGGTATGTTTGAAACCATTAGCTCTTGTTCGTCCTTAGGTCTGTAAAAAATGCTCAGTGAATTTAATTTAAGCAATGAAAATTAAATATATTATTTTAGCTGTTGGATCGATATGATACCAATTATTAAAAAAGTGTACTTAAACTAAGTTTGAAACTGTCCTTATTCATGTATGAATATATGGCCAGAAATTAAAGATTAAGTAGCTACGTGGATAGTGTAGTGGTTAGAGTAGAGTGCTCGCTTCGCAGTGAGATTCGACAAATCGATCCTGAGCAAAATCGAAACATTTAGTCATGCCAAAAACTGGATTCAGATGTTACACTGGTCTTAGGACAATAAATGTCGATCCTGATGGGTCAGTCTTATTATATAACAGCGAAAATTAAGTTAAAGGCGGTCGTCCCACACTTCTGGCTAACACAACACGCCCGAACATTCGGCCGAACTCTGAATGTTCGGAATATTCGGGAGAAGTGTGGGAGCGGCACGAACTTCTGAATGCATACGGAACGGAATGGAGAATGTTCGGCTGAATGTTCAGGCCTGATCGCGAGAAGTCTTAACAGTTGGGCTGTAGCCAATCAAGATCCATAGATACTTTGTACAGGTTTGCTGAGTCGATCTATTTAAGGTTTTCTAATCAACCGGAAGAGACCTCGTAGAAACAGCTGAAGGTCACGTGTTCCCAATCCAATCTGCAGTGTTGCTGAAAACACGATATTTATCGTACGAGTAACATATTTTCCTCATCCGTGTAATTAGAATTAACATTGTTTAACTGCTTACATTCTATGATAAGCTATTATTTTCTGAAACAAATATATTTTTTTGATTTATTTGTATTAGATTAATCGATAAAGGGTTTAAATTTTCTTTTAGCATGTCCAGTGACAATTTAAAAATAGCTGTACCATTATTATACCCTTAAGGTTGGCAACACTTTATGGTATGATGTTGATTTATGAATCAGCTGGACGCCCTCGTAAGACATCTTTGCTGCGAACATTATGTAAATAAGCACACCTGGTCTGAAAGCTCTACGAACCTTGGTAGCCAATGACGTATTGTGGTTTTACCATTGGCTATAAATGTAAGTCAACCTGTAAGTCGGGTATATATTTATAGTCAATGGTTGTACGCTGTAACTGCTGCCATTTTTCAATAGACAAATTTCACTCTAATGTTATTCCGATCAGCTGGTGTTGAGTTTTATTAAGCTGATGCGATTGCGACAGAGTTTGAACAGAGGATTTCTGTAGACAATTCCTCTTGCATTGCTCCAAATTTTTGCTAAGTTTATGTTGCTGTTCTAACTAATCGAATTCACCAATGTTTCCAAACTAATGTTACTTATATCTAATCGAAGTGAATATGATTCGTTTTTAAAACAATAATCAGCTTTTTCCTGTAACTGAGAATTGGTTATTATTTTTAATAATTATTAACATAAAAATATGGCTTATTATATAATTGTAGTTGTTGCGAAATAAAATATATATTTAAATTTTAGTATTTTTAAACTGTAACCAAGAATCCTGAAAATAAATAACACTTATTATAATATTTAAAAAAAAGCTTCATCAGATTAGTGGCGAATACAGACTATCGTTTTGGGGGGGGGTCCATGAGTGAAAAAATATAAATTGTCAAAATACAATAACCTTTACGGTGAAAAAAGGGTAAACTACGTGAAGGTCTGAGGGGTTTTTTTTGGGGGGGGGGCGGGTCATGACCCCCCACTGTATCCGCGCCTTAATCAAATAACTTGTAATGTTGTGATTAATATATGTTGTGTTATAAGCAATATACTAATCTTACATTTATACTGATTTAACCATCGTAACATTAGTGTTAAATCAGTATTAAATTACATTTCACTTTTAAAGCTCAAAGATTAATGCTCACAATAACTGATACACTGCTGAAAAAAAAATATGATAACTTCAATGCACGTCTAAACTGTCCTTATCATCATCCTAATTCATCATTGCTGCGGATTAGGAAACCCCAGCATAGCTGCAAGTCACATCTTCCACAAGCGGGACTATTGCGCAGGTTACCGGAAAGATAGGATATAGCAGGAAAAGAAAAGATGGGATGGGATGGCAGCCAAATTGACCCTTCAGAGGGCCAACTCCCGTGCCCCTGTGACAGCTGGGATGAGGCTCTCAAACAGGGGACCTGCATTCTGCCCTCCAACTGGTCGACTCAACTGTCCTAATGCGAGAAAACTTAAATGTGTGATAATCATAAATATGGCAACAATGCGACGTGAGTTACGGGTTTAAATGACAGTTTACCACGTTGAAATAAACTCAGAGGCAAACTGTTGCAGCAGCAACTTTTCCGCACCATTTACATGGCTGTAACTGATGCGGTTACTTTGTGCCACCCGCAACCTAATACAAATTAGTAAGAATGTGAAATATGGTGGCAGTTAAAGGTGCACAGGTTCAAACTTGAGGGGGCTCGCCTTGACCTAACCCAGATTATGAAAAAATTTACACCATCATTTTCAAACAGTTTTCGTCAAAAATTCCGTGTAAACCTTATGCAAGGTTAAGAAAGCAATCATTGAGTAAGGTTTTTGCAAGGTTATGTAACGCTTGACCCTTTAAATATACTTGTAGAAATGTTTAATTAACTCATACTCTGTTACTATTGCCTGAAAACCAAGCAAAACATTGTTAACAAAGCTAACAGCTGCTCACAGGTCGCGCCCACAAACTGCCTTCTCAAACAATTCAACGTTTTGGAACAAGATCTTGAACATTTGTATTCTAAATTTACAGCAAAACCATCATATGCCTATGATGAGTTCAGCAATATTAAAACATTGTGAGGAAGAAATCATCAAACCTTTATTATATTGCTTCCACTTCATTAGCATTATCTTTAAGAAGGAATGTTTCCAAAAAAATACAATTTGGCTAAAATCAAGCCACTTTTCAAAAAATATGATGAGACGGCAGTGCTGGGGAACTACTGTCATTAGTGGCCATGCATAAATTACGTCACGTTATATTCAGCCCTTTTTGACCCCCCTTCCCCCCTTTCACGTCACACTAATTAATTATTTAGTATTGGATTGTGGTTACAGTATTTCATCACTCTATAACTGACGATTTCGCAGGCTTTAATCGTGATGCGTCACGCAGCCCTTGACCCCCCCTCCCCTGTGTCACAGTCTGTCACGATGTGCCGTACCCCCTCTCCCCCCCAGGGAGGCGTGACTAATATATAACATCACTCATATGTGAAATGCATGTTTTAGGAAAATAAATCAAAAAATTGGCCTTGTCTGCTGACATTCTAAACCACATATGCTGGTGAAACCTTAATCTAATGGCTGCTTTGGGATCTCACAAAGCATCAGACGGTGTAGACCCCAAAATTCATTTGCAAACACTCAATTCTCTGGGAATAAGATCACGGGCCCACAAGTGGCTTACCTCATTTCAAACAAATCAGACACGACTCACTGAAATTTTGCACAGCTCAAAATTACAGATATGAAGAAATAAAATCACAAGCGGGATTCCTCGAGGGTCAATTCTTGGTCCGTTTCTATTCCTCATACATGTTAATTATTTATGTCAACAGTGTTATCAGTTGAGAATTTGTTTATGTTTGTTAACTATATGACTCTGTTTACAAAAATAAAAATTTGGGACTTATGAAATCGACTTTCCAAAAAAAATCTAACAATTTACACAAATTTATTTTTAATAACTATATAGCTACATAGTTTGAACTCAGGGAAGACATTAGATACCTTCAGATTCAAACCCAACAAAAAGGAATCTGACAAATTCATTCTCAACTTGTAATGTCTTCATTAAAGAAGACAGGCTTAACCCTTCTGATTCAGACAATCTACAGTTATCTAAATTGTGAATACACCCAACAATTTAAATGATTTTTAATGATAGTAAAACATGGTACCCTCAGGGATCTATCATGGGCCCTCTATTATTTCTTTGTTATTTGAGGGGCTTCCCAAATAGTAGTGCAGGGTGGAGGCTCTCTGTACCTCTATGCTGACGATGATGATACCAGCATTACGATTTCTAATAATAATTGAAATAAAAGTGAACTGGAATTATTCATAAATTTATTGGCAGTTTAAGAATTTTCAAATAAAAAACAAAAAACAATTTTCAAATCAATTTGTTTGCTAAATTCAAATAAATCAAATTAAAAAGTTATCAAGATCATATGAAGAGCCAAATGTTTATTTAGATTATTACAAATTTAATCAAGCAGAAAACATAAAATTTCTTGGAATCTAAGCTAGGATTAACATGTTGATCATATGGTAAATAAAATGTCATCTAGTTTATAAACTTTTCGACAGATTTCAAGAGTATGCAACATCGAAACCTTAAAAACATTAACTTTTCATTAATGAACTCACATATGTCTTAATAGTTTAGCTATAATATATTATACCGAAGTACGACAAAGCAAAACTTGAACTATTCCTCTTCAACGAAAAGAAAACATTAAGAATAATATTTAATATTAAGAATAGACTAACTGTAAAACCGTACTTTTCTCAGCTAGGAATTTTAACTGTATATTATCAGTATATATTCGAGACAATGTTGTTATAGGCGAAAAAAGCTAATTTTCACCTGAAGCTGTAGCAAACTACTTTTCACCTGTAGCTGTAGCAAACTACTTCTTACCTGTAGCTGCAGTTAGCTACTTTAACAAAGTAACTGCTCTACCACTGTTATCTTGTCTAGTATACTTTGCATATATTGTAGAAAAGTCTAGCTTACTTTGCAGATACAAGTTTTTGACAACAAAAATACCAGGGTTGAAGCTGTCCGCAGATAAAAATATTGTTCAATGAGTTTTTAAATACTTGTTCAGTTTATTAAACATATTTGTTCAAATATGTTTGTTAGTAAGACTTATGTAAATGATTAAGTACAAAAAATAAATGATAAGTGAAATAAATGTAAAGAATTGTATTTTTGAGTTTATCTGTTACCTGTAAGAATTGTATTGTTATAGCCCGACAAAAAATAAATAAAAACTAGGTTAAGACAGAATAAAACTTATACAAGAAAAGTGTATAATTTGCCGATTAGAAAAGACTGGCATGTTCAAATATTGTACATACCTATGAGATCACATAAATAACAATGTTACAAAGGTAAACCTTGATAAAAAATATATTAAATACAATTCTGTACAAAAAAATAATGATACATTTTAATAAAAATTAATGGTTCTACAGCAACCTCGTCCGTCTCTTCTGGGGTGAGGATGCAGGACTCGTGGGCTTCTGAGGCTCCATGGAGTTACGAGTGGGCCTTCCCTTGACCACCGGAGTTTTGGGCTTCTTAGATGAAGGTTCATCCGTTTGTGATTCAGTCACCTTTGACACGGTCTCCTTTGTCCGTTTTGTACCTGTAAAAATATTTATTTTCAACTGTTTACAAGTAGAATTTGAAATCGCTGAATTTATGAGATTGCTTTATAAACTAATGCACTCATTTCACAGGCCCCCAACCTCCATCTGGTTTGAGAAAATACTGTGTGTTTACAGGTAGTGTGTGAGTACGGGTCTCAATCCCGGACCAAAATTCTAATCCCGGGATTTCAGTATTGATTAAAGACGACCCCGGGATTCCTGTATTATAGAAATCTAGAATATTCAACTATTTAACAACAACGCTAAAGACATTTCTACTCAAATTTACATTAAGTTACACCAAGTTCTCACAAACTCGACTCCGGGAAACTCTACG
Source organism: Allygus modestus (assembly GCA_963675035.1). Classification (NCBI taxonomy): domain Eukaryota; kingdom Metazoa; phylum Arthropoda; class Insecta; order Hemiptera; family Cicadellidae; genus Allygus; species Allygus modestus. Next base: position 2,567,488 of record OY776113.1, read on the forward strand.
CTCATTTGAACAGTTTATTTTACAACCGACAGCTTTTTTTTAATGCACGTCTGATTGGAAGTCCGCAATGTCGTTGTTGCCGTACCTCAAGCGTGTCCAATTATTGGCAGCCCTCTCCTTTTATAAAATTTCCTTAGATAAACTACAAATAAGTCCACATTGTATCGAGTTTGCATTGCAACTGAAAATATTGTGACTCAGGCTCAGTAAGACTAAAATAAATCCATCAAAAATAAAGTCAACCGTGGTAACGAAGCGCACCGGAAGTTCGGAGCGATAAGAAAAATATTCTGTCTGCCAGGAGTCATTCAAGTGTGGATACAGGCAACGGAAATAAGTTGAGTGGTTCCAGTTGTGTAAAAGTGTAGTTTTAAAATTAATTATTAAATATTAAACACACAATAATCGCCGATCATTTGGATGTAAGGGTTTTAAAGAATTTGTTAATACATTTTTCGAAGTTTAAGAAGTAGTTGAGCATTACAAATCTTTAAAAACCATAAAAATAATGATATTTGACAATTCCGGTATTGAAGGTAAATATCCCAGGATTTACAGGTACCCAAAATTGGCTGAAATACCGGGATCCCGAATCCCGGGATTTAGAACCCCATGTGTGAGGAGGCAGAGCCAGTCTTGGTGCCTTTGGGGCTTTTGGATCAACACGATTTCCAGAAGTTGTAATGTCATTAAACTATATTTTAGTTATGATTATTATTAAATTGCAATTGATAACTTTATATGATCCATTAGCCTTCATACAGCCCCAATTTGTTGTTATAACTTTACAAAAAATGTTTTTTATGCTGATGTGTCTACTATTAGGAGAAAAGTTTTGTTTAAATTAACATCTACTTATAAGGGATGTTAATTAGTAATCAGCTTATTCTTGGCACCATTCTGTACACTTTTACCAACTGTAACTGTATGAATAAGGATATACAGTATTGACTTATAAATTAATTTAGTACCAGAAATGGAGTGGTTTAAGTCCTAGCCTTAAAATCAGAGGTTTACCAGTTCGTTCTTGAGTAAAATCATGTGAATTTTATAAAGGTGGAAACGAGTCCAACTGTAATTTTTCATTGAGCTATTGTTGAATTATGATATCTTAGAAATTACCAAGGTTTTGACTGTTTCTAGACACGTGATAGAGAATGTAAATTATACTGAAAAACCAAAGTAACATAAAATGTCTCGTGACAACATTTACTCAAAATACAACCAATAAACCTATGATTTTAACACAAGGACTTTAATCACTACGTTCTACTCAAACACATTATATTTTAATCACAAAAAAAGTACAGCAGAATTAGTCAAGAATGTCTTGTGTCTGCTATCAGTGCCAGGACTTGTCGGGATGCCCGTGACAGCGATATCTAAATGTTTATTTGGTCGTGTATGTGATGTGTTTTGTTTATATTTTAACATTTTGACGACTTGCAAACCTTGAAAATGTTGTACTTGCAACGAAACATGTTGGCATAACCTATATCTCAACCATTTTGAACTATTGACGGAGGTAAGAAACCTATTTAGTCTTGAACATAGTATTTTGTTTAGTATTTATTTATATATATATACAGTTTGAGCCACGATGCTTGGCGCCTGGGAAAGGCGAGAAACAACTCAAATTTATCGCAAATAAAAACAAACAATAAAGAAAATAACCAAAACCAATGTTTTAAAATTAAATTAATGAATTTTGCTTTCTGTTGACAAAAATATACTGTAACACTAATGGTAATAAGCCAAATATAAGCCAAAAGTCATTCCAGAGCATACGCTAACCAGGCGTCAAGCACTGTGACCCGAACTGTACACATATATATATTTTGAAAATTATAAAATAATTCACTTTTTCTGTCAAATACTTTTATTTACTTACCAAGGCATAGTTGCAGCTATTGCCACAATTAAATGATATCTACAAACAGTTAAAGGTTACAAATGGTGACAGGTAAAAATCCGCACCGCAAAGTAAAAATAAATGGCCGAGACTCAAAAATTACATTAATTACTTGACATGCCCACACCAGAAATTAATTTTTGACATTACCTGTAGGAGTGTCTGACTTCTCGGAGTCTGTCTCTTTTCTCGCTCTCAGTTTACCTCCTCTTGCAGACTCTGGTGTCTTTTCTGGAGATTTTCTTTCAATCTTCTTTTCCACTTCTTTCTTCTTGTCAGAATTTGACTCTTTTTTCGATTCATTTTTGTGTTTAGGAGTTTCAGAGCGGGTAATTTTTGTTTCACCTCTTTTTGAGGAATCAGTTCTTAGTTGTTTAGGAGTTTCCCTTTGATTTTTCGGAGAATCCATTGGCTTTTTCTGTTCAGCTTTCTTAGCCTCTGCATCTTTTTTTGTTTGATCTGGTAGCTTTTTGCTTGCTGAATCTTTTTTGTTTATTTTATTACCATCATCTTTCTTCTCATCTTTCTTGAGATCCAACATTGATTTCTTCACAGCTTCTTTTTTGTCTTCTTCTTTTGCTTGTCCTTTTTTTGATTCGTCTTTTTTAGGTGTGTCTTTTTTGCTAATCTCTTTTGAATTATCTCTTTTCTGAGGCACATTGTCTTTAACAGGAGTCAAAGTCCTCTTGGTTCCTCTTTTAGGAGTTTCTTTCCCACTAGCTTTAGGGCTTGTCACACCTTTAGACGAGTCTGACTCTTTACTACTCTCTCCATCAGATGAGACTACTTTATGATCTTGAGACGACGTATCAGATTCAATCTGCATTTCTTTCTGGATATCTGTTTCTGAATTATCCCCTAGTTCAAGTTCAAGGTATCGTTTTTGTACAGTTACAGGGAGTCCCTTTTGCTTCTGCTCTATCATTTCACCATATTCTTCCATTGGTAGTTCAAAGTCTATCTCAACTGAGTTGGCGGCATCTGCCTCCGCCTCAGCTTCATCCTTAAAACAAACATGTCAATATTTTAAAACAGCCAGTCACTAACAAATTGTTTTAAATCAAATATTTTAGAATTAGGCGAAATAACCTTTTACATATTACCGACATTTTAATAACAACATATAAGTTAGTTGTTGTCATTCACGAGAAACAAATCCTATTTTGATCAACAGTAAAAAGCAGCTTTTGAACCAATTATTTGTTAAAGACAATGTCACTCTGTTGTTAAATTTACTTAAGAACTTTTATCAACATCATACCGCCCAGCCAGTCTTTGTTGCTAATGCCAAAGTACGCCAGCACAGCTTCAATCTGTGCTAAAGCAACACCTCGACCTTCTTAGACTGTTTTAAAATTCTCAAACTATACTTTGAACTCAAACAACTTCATTTATCTCTTAAGATAAGATTGGATTGGAGAAAATATGTTTCTTGATACCATTCATGCACTTCTTAGTTGGGTTTATCTGAATAAAGTATTTTTGATTTGATTTGGATGACTTAAGAGAACGCTTCAAACTATGTGGATTTTAAGTCAGTTTTATAGGCAGCTGATAGATGTAAAACTGCAAATTCTAAAGTTCCTGTGAAAAATACAGATGTGTTCCTGATTTACTTTAAGGACCGAAAATTTCCCACTCCTACCTAAAAAGGAAGAAAACATATATGCATACATACACACAGACTTCAAAACTCCCTTGGGAGAAAACAGCAATGTATGGCACGGGTTGCGTGTAAGTAAGCCAGGCAATGTACAGACACGTAGGAGTCAGGGGGTGCCCCTGATGCTATTGAAACTTGAACCTGAGCCGCTTGGGCTCTTCAGTTTTAAATAAATTTCAATAGTCAATTTTACATCTTTTAATAAGTTTTTTACTACAAAAACTAAATGTTGAATTCATTTGTTTATAAAAGTGTGAAATCAGTGATTAGTTTTTAATTCTCAGTTATAACTTATTTATAGTTTTTCAATTGTGGTATATCGTGCTCGGGGCTTTCCCTTCCGATTTATCATAACCAAATATTTACAAGCTAACTGAATCTTTGAAACTCCTGATGTGTGGAGGAATGTTTCTGCACAAAATATGAGCTATCTAAAGGGAGTTTGTTGTCAGAAAGGATGTATGAAACTGGATTGTTCATTCTCCTATATTTCTTGAATGGCGTGTGAAATGCTCTCGTGTAACAACACTAATAATAAATTGTGGTTTTTTCAATTAAAAGAGTTTTTATATACAACTGTCTGATGATGTATTTAAAACTCCAAAAATATTAAAAAATTGATCGGTTGGGAACCGCCTCCTCTGGCCTGTTCAGCTTTAAGAATTGATTTTTATACGATTTGCCAAGGTTCAGTAATGGACTTTAACCCTAAGCTTAGAGTTATTATTCCCGCCAACAACAAAGAATGGCAGTATGTGTAGTAGGTAGCCTACGCTTACTTTAACTTAAAACATCCAAAACCAAGTTGCCTAAACCCATAAATTAGCTTTCAAACTTTGATTTTCAAATAATCAATATGAGTTGACCATTCCATGCACTTGTCTTACATAAAAACATACTGTAATACAACCTTACCGTATTGAATCAACTCCTTCAATTTGTTAAAACTGCATACATTCTTTAGATAATTTTCATAGAGTGTATAGAACAAATCTTGGTGACAAAGATATTACCATAAAAAATGTTGTTTTTAAAATATTGAATGACTGTGATTTTGTATCAAACCACTTTTTAACGACAGACAAGTCCAGTACAGCTTTATTTTGAACCTCTTCTAGATTTTTATTAATAAAATTGCTGCATCGTCGAAAAAGAAAAAGTTTCCTGGAAATATTTGATGACATTGTTCAAACTCGCGCTTGCAAACTGGTTACACAAGCTTATGCACATCTGCAAGGGGTGAATGAGGGGAAACATGAACGATTCAAGATTTGTATTTGCCACTAAATAACATATCAATTATAATACAGTCAACTCCCGATTATCCGGGGTAATGACTGGTTTGAGGGTCACGGATAACCCAAAACCACGGTTAAAACAAAGGGATTCAATAAATTGAATATTATGAATATAATAACGGTTTATCAACATTTTTATACTACAATATTGTGTTTTAATGTTATTTAAGATATATTTGTGTAGATTAAATACCTTTTAAAATCTTTAAATTGTGATAACATAGACAAACAATCAAGATAATAATAGTTAATACTAGCAATGGCTGATAGCAGTAAATACTATCCAAAACGCCGAATGATATTTAATAGGTTAAACATATCTAAACACCGAACCCTCTAAACTACACCGAACAGTATGCTAATTAATTCCGCACTGGGGGAAAAACCCAATGAGGGTAAATAACAGCGGGAAGGGTGATTGTTTTGAGATGTTTCTATTTTTAGACTCCGCCGTCCGTGCAGTGTCAAGGTCATCACTCCCCATCACGCACCCACGGCTCATTAGCGAAATTACTGACTCTCGTGGTTACTAAATTGTTTGTAAAGTATTTATTCTGTTAAACAAAGTAAATTAAATACGATTCTGGAGGTAATTTAGCAAAATAAATTGTTATTATTGCTCTATTTATGTTTAGAAGGGGATAAATAAAAATAATAATAATAAACCTTTCGTGACCCCGGTTAAACCGCAACCCAATTAACCTGCTCCCGGATAATCGGGAGTTGACTGTAGCATTAAAAGATACTGTACGTAAAACCGACTAAGGGGTATCTGAAGCATTATTTACAAAATAAAACTTTCATAATTTGAAATATCATGTATGTGGTCGCAATCCCAATACGCAGCAAATCCATCCACAGAAGTTAATGCCATTTTTCACACCTGACATAGCAGAAACCATCCAAAGTACACAAGTGGCATTTTCACAACTAAGCTAAGATTTTCTAATATTTTCAAAGTCCAGGATGGCGTTAGCGGTTTTTGAACATACGCTTGGCCGCGTGATGTGTTAATGAGGCTACATTAAATCTAATTAAAATACTTGATTAAGCATTGACTCACCAAGGCTTCCATGTCATACCAGTTGTTCAACTTCTTCCAAATTAAAGCTGGAGGAATTTTTTTATTCATTGCATTTGAGAGCCGCTCTTGAATGAGAATCATCCGAAAATGTTTGTGAGGTCCTTCAAAAAAGCACATCAAATTACAACAAACTGCCATCATGATTATTAAACACTGTATTTAAACCAGCTATAGATACAACTTTACATAATTTAAGTAGGCATATTATTAACGTACTAGAAAATAATTATGGCTAGACTTTAAGCCATAACTTGAAAAGTATGGTTAAACTACGAAGCAAACTCTGATGAGGTGAGTTGTTAGCTTGAAATTCAGTGATGACTAAAATAAATATCAAAATTATGGATTTGTTAAGTAGGAAACAAATGTAGTGAATCCGTCCAAGTAGCGCTGAATCAATGTGTGATGGTCCACCACTCATCCAACTAAAACTATGAGTTCGGTCAAGTAAAAGAGACGATGTTAACACCAGTTTAACAATTAAGTCCGCCTGTAGTGCAACTTTAAAACAGACAGGAGTTGTACTTGAACTAAAGAGGGAGGGTAAGAGTACCATACCGTAGGGGATTGGCGTTAGGCCTATGTGTTGTGTTAGGTTAGCGTATGTTTGGGAAGGTTAGGTCAGGACTAAGCAAACTTCTCCCACGATTTGGTTGAATCCAGCATGGGATTTCAGTCCAGTCTTAAACTATTTTTTTTACATTTGATATTGGTTTAGTCTAACAATTCATTTAGATTGAGGGCAACAAATCTTAAAATATTTCTAAGCTATTACATATATTTTCGAAAATGGCCACTCGGCTCATTGAAAACACGTTTTTATTTTTAATTTACTACACCATCAAAATGTATTTTCAAGTAACTTGAGTTGCATCATTTTGGAGGTCAAAATTTTGTAACCTACAAAACGAAATAACTGGAACTAAAATAGATATCTTAAAAACCATAGAAGCCATGATTTTTAGCGCAAACCTTTCAAAATGCTCAAAATTAATCTCCTCAGCATTTTTAAGTGGCCTAAGCTTAGATCTAAAATCGCATGTTTAACTTTGAAGAGTAAGTGATGACTGTCGACCAGGTGCTGCGCAAATGTTGACTTTTGGTTGTCTGTTCTCAGGTCAGGGTGGTGTTCTTTGAATCAAGTTCTAAACGTCCGACCTGCCTAAACAATATAAAAGCTCGGACACTCGGCACAATTTAATTTCTATACACACTTGAACTGTCTGGCCTCAGTTTGTTCCTGCTCGTGACCGCGGCTATGTCGCTTAACATTGACAGACCTATTAAATTAATGTTCTAGGCCTGGTTGTTATTTCGTGGTGTACTAGTACCTACTATCCGTGTCATCCGCCTTTGATGTAGACTAAGTGTTGTGTGATTTTTAAAAAGTATAATAACGAAGCATTGCAAGCAAATTTGATTTTTCCTGTCCTGGTGTTTGAAAACGGCGTGAAGCCAAAACATAGCGCGCCTTCGGAGGGGAATTTTGCTGTCACTTAACAACCTACTATATTTGGCATGGAGTCGCTCGGAGCATCTTCAGCGACTTTTTAGTCGCAATAACCAATAAAACCTTTAGAATAATTTTAGGGGTCCGAACATTTCACTCGCCCCTGTCAGTCTAGGTGAACCTTTAACATGTTGTATTACTTCAGTTCAAGGGGTCAAGTGTACAATTCTTAGGGTGTCAACTTGTCCCCTACTGTAGAGTTTGGACTGCATTCCCTAAAAAAACAGAACGGCCAATGGATATGGCAAATTACAAGCAAATAACTTACAAACCTAAAATAGCCTGTATAAAGACATAAATTTCTTACCAACAGGTTTTACGCCATGAAGTGAATATAAAAGAAGAATTTCTTGATCTGGAGACCAATCTAAATCCTCAATTTCATCATCATTAGATCTGTCGGAACTTTCATCTTTGTTCATGTTGTCGGTGTCAAGCCCTAGTGCGTTGTTAACTGCTGACCCCATCATCCACGATAATTAATGGTTTGATTGTGTTCTCAAAAAGATAGGCTGATATTACGTTTTATTAAATATTTCAGTCACCAAAATTTGTGTACACCTTACGATTATTGAACAACGATGTGTTACATACACAACATAACCTTACACGTCAGTGAAATCTAACAAACTAAACAACAAAACGAAAATAACACAAACAAATCCACGGTCCGCCAAAGTTTTTTTTTTTGTTGGGGGGAGATAATTTGTTTACCCCCGCTCCGGCGGGGGTGATGTAGGAATAGCTGCTATGATTGCACTGCAGAATTATTAGAATAGCCACTAAACCCCCTCATCCTTCTTGGTGCCATAAAAATTAACCATAAATAATCGATTTCACATAACCCGTTGAGGAGGGACGGGCTTTGAAAGTTAACATTGGTCTTATGGGAGAAGCAGGTAGACGCAGAGGACTGGAGTCCCCTCTTAATATCGTGTCGTATTTTAAGTGAAACTTTATGATTAACTTTATAACCTTGATATATTTTTTAGATGGAATAGGACTGTTTATTTTGAAGAAAAGTTTATTATTTGAATTAAATAAAAAACTTGTAATATGGCTTTGGAGATTGTGTTGTAAACAAGGTCGAATGACAGCGTCCCACCAAAAGGTTGACACCACAACAAACCTAAATTCGAAATACGACGGCACGCTTTTTGAAGGTTATTTGCTAGAGAGTAGTGACTTCTGATTATATTTAACTCGTTGAATTTTTTTGTAGGGAACTCCTTAATTTACAAATTCTGACTTTTTGCTAGGAAACAAGACAAAAATTTATGTTTAAGAATGACACCAGCATTATCGGACTATAAACAATCTTGATTTGATTTGAATTTTGTAAAAGTTTGTTGGCAACATTTACTGTTAGTTCGGATGAGCACTTTTTCGCCTACAAAATTTAGAGGTTGTTTGGTCGATATCGAACAATTTTACCAACCGGTTGTTTTATCGATTGAATGTTGACTACGATAGTAGATAGATGTTTTCGAAGTTGGAAGGAAAAATGGTGGTTGTTGGAATACAAAATGAGTAGTGCTAGTAAATTTTATGAAGCTGAAACGTTCGAAGATTTTATAGAAGTTTAAGAGTTTATAGGTACTTTAAATTATGGATATGGAAAGTTAATATAACTCATCATAATAACTGAGCCTTTCAAGTCCTTAGCTATAATTAAGCCTATTACTTGGGCAAGGAATGGGTTTTATTTCATACTAGATTAATTTATGAACAATTTTTCTCTTATCACAAGTAATTTAGAGAGACCGATTAATTATCTTAACCCTACCTCGGGGTCTTTGTATTTATGATTGCAACCAATTTGTAAATTTAAAGGCATCTTATCTGTTTAAGACCTTGTATACATTACTTAATTAAATTAGCATTACAAAGTTTATTTAAATTGGGTATATCTTTTGCCATATTAAGTGGATTAAGGTATTTCAATTTCAAATTGTCCAATGGCCAAACTTATACTTCAACAGGCCCTAGTCGAGTCAGCTTAGAACTTCCACAGTGGTTTCCATTTCCAAGTCGGCAGTCGGCAATCTCAAATCATCCAGTAGAATGAACGAACAATCGGTTGAAACGTTGCGGTATCGTCTGTTCGATATCGACCAAACAACCTCTAAATTTTGTAGGCGAAAAAGTGCTCACCGTTAGTTGTCCGCCAATGGCGCTAATTTGAATTTGTCATTTCATTTGGCGTTGGCTATTGGCTGGCATCATGGCTGGTTATCTTGGGGAACTAAGGCATTTTAAGGTCTATAAAGATATAAACACCGATTCATCAGCTTTGTTCACGTAAGGAAGTAAGTAAATTAATTTTAACACTAACTAGCTTATTGGGAAAGTCCAAAACCAACTTGGGCCTGCCTTTAATGTCATCACTCACCTCTATAGTGTTCCACTTAATTTCATGGTTTTTAAAAGTATTTTAACAGTTTTAAGTATTTTCTTTGCCATAAATAATTATTATTAGTGTTGTTACTCACTAATAGTCATTAAAGTATGTAAGCAATTGTAAAACATTCGGATGTTTTAAATGGCTCTGGATTTCTACTTCTCGAAGAACTCCAGAGCCATTTAAAACATCCGAATGTTTTACAATTGCTTACATACTTTATGACTAACAGACATGTATTTTTGGTACTGGAATTCGCTGCCGGGGGAGAACTCTATCGCTACCTTCAGAAACAGCCGAACCAAAGGCTCAGCGAGGCGGAAGCTGCTAAATTCACCTATCAGGTCGCAGATGCCTTGCATTATTGCCATTTGAACAAAGTTATTCACCGAGACATCAAACCTGAAAATCTTTTAATGACACTGGACGGTAACATTAAACTGGCTGACTTTGGCTGGTCAGTCCACGCACCGTCATCTCGTCGCAAAACCGTGTGTGGTTGACCTTTGATGAGTTCAGATTTGAACAGCATTTTTAGAGCGACAACAGCATGAGTTGTTTTCTCTCTAGCGAGATACACCCTGCCAAATTTTCCCCTACCCATAGGTGCTCCAATTTCAAAATCGTCAATCGTCCATTTGTAAGTTTGATTATTTCTTTGTAAAATATGATTTTCCATTTTTACCATCATTTTCGTTACATCTTCTTTCAGATCATCTAGACTATTAAAATATAAGCCGGAACAAAGACTGCCTCTCACGGATGTGATGAAACATTTTTGGATCTGTAAATATAAGCCGAGTAAATGATGATTTCTCGGTTTATTGAACAGAATGACTACCATTAATTTAAGTATATATGCCCAGCGTCCAAAAGTCTGGCAATGCCTGAATGGTTTGTTTATGAATAAACATACAACAATGAAACGTAAGAATGAAATCCCCATACCGGTGTCCGACTGATACATTTAATGGGTAAATTTTGCTTTGGGGACATCCCTTGGAGCATAGGTCTAGTTATTCATTGATTCAAAGGTCTTGTTAATTATAACACATTGCCACAAACCCAACCTCAATAGGACCGAGTTTAAAATGGCTGCCAATCAGAATGTTCAAAAACAATTTGAAAATGCTATTATTTCTGATACAAATGTCTTAGAGGGGTCCGGTATGTTTTACGATGCCACAAAACGGGCCTCCATAGCACAATCATGCTTTAAATGTTGTCACTGAATAATTAACCGGTTGCCATTTCTAACTCGATCGTCCTTTTGAGCTTGGGTTTGCAAAAATATGTTTTACTATGCTTTAAAATTAGGTATAATTAGTCCTATGCTTAAATTAATGTTCAAGACCTGTTCCACATGATGTCTTCCGAAACGAAAAATGCCTGTTACATGTATAAAGTTGTAGTATATTTATTTATATATGACTTGTTTTATGTATAACTAAGTGTTAGGCATTACCAGACTTTTGGACACCCGGGATAATATATTTATTTTTGTTGTTTGCACATCCTATTATCTGAACATTATATGCTAAGCAAACACGATTTAATATGCTCGAGGCAAAAAAAAACTAAGCTGAGAGTGTTTTGGTGCATGAGTTGGTGAATAAGCGAGCATGCTCGACAAGACACATGTGGTGGCAATGAGCATGTTCACTAATTCTTGCATCAAAGCACAATTGAGTATGTTAGATCGTGTATAGGGGGCTTTAGAGATTTTAGTCATGGCGTGTCTTTAAGATTATTTCTTCAGTTCAGTTTATTAAGATGAACTTGTGTATAGCAACCTTTATTCATCTTTTGCAACACGTTAAGAGGGAAATTTGTATAACATACTGTTATTTGTCATATTTTATTAAATTTATGTCATGTGTATAGGGGGCTTTAGAGATTTTAGTCATGGTGTGTCTTTAAGATTATTTCTTCAGTTCAGTTTATTAAGATGAACTTGTGTATAGCAACCTTTATTCATCTTTTGCAACACGTTAAGAGGGAAATTTGTATAACATACTGTTATTTGTCATATTTTATTAAATTTATGTCATGTGTATAGGGGGCTTTAGAGATTTTAGTCATGGCGTGTCTTTAAGATTATTTCTTCAGTTCAGTTTATTAAGATGAACTTGTGTATAGCAACCTTTATTCATCTTTTGCAACACGTTAAGAGGGAAATTTGTATAACATACTGTTATTTGTCATATTTTATTAAATTTATGTCATGGATTAAAAATTGTTTTCTTCCATTCCTGATATTTGTTCTGAATCTTAACTGTATCCATTTAGTCAAGTTTATGCATATTGGATCGGTCCAGATTGATTGAGATTTGTGTTTTTAACTTGTGTCAAACCCTTCAGTATTATGGATTGCTGATTCTCTTTTTTATAGCTCGTCAAAGTGTGTGATGCAATCAAAATTCTCATCAAGTGCATATTGCGTTCAGTTATTAGATTTTTGGAAAACGGTTCACCCAGAACTTTACTGTGTATGGGCTCTGAGTGCAGCAATTGATCAATATGTTGTTTCAAAAGTGACAAACGTCTACGAATGAACTTCCCGTCAACTCCCGTGCCCCTGTGACATCTGGGATGAGGCTCAAACAGGGGACCCGCATTCTACCCTCCAACTGGTCAACTAGACTGACAGGGTATCCATGTACAACAGCCAGGGACCATTCATTCTCAGGTTGGGCACCAAACCCGGAGTTTTTGTCCCCAGCTGCTGCAAATGGAGGGACCAAAGGTGAAAGGGAAGTTTGTCAAAATGGACAGCCAAAAGACTTACCATATGTAATGACAACTTCATTTGCTGTACCCTATGTCAGCTTCAAAACTGGTATAGACCAATTTTAAGATTGTCCAGGGACAACTTATTGTAATTATTATCCTTAAGTTTAAAAAAGAAAAAAAATTATTTGAACCATTTTATAAAGCTAAAAAAAAAATGATTTAGTATTTTTCATTATTAATCTAGTTAGGTAGTTGCGGATAAAATCCAAAAAAACCGTACCAAAAATGTCCTATGCAGTGGGGAATAAGTATTTAGCATGTTCACAGTTAATTAAAACCCATTTTTGTTTTACCGAGAAATTTAGCTATAAGTCAGTGTTTTTTAATAATATTTTTATTCCACTTCAAATTATTGGAGTATATTAAAGTGCCAGACACAGTACCTTGCCCAACATTATTGTTAAGGGTCTTTCTATTGAATAAATAAAATGTGATGTCTAAACTTGCAAGTTGTCTCATGTGGTAGTGAGGTAAATATATTTACCTCGTATTGTAAATTGACTTAGTTCTCAGCTTTTCTGCGCTGGGAGTCTTAATTATTTAACAATAATAAAAACCCACCTCTAATGCCACACTAAAGAGAATTCCATCTAAATGAGAGCTTGGTAAGGGAATTCATCAAGATGGGCAAGTTTGGGGTTGACTCTATTTTTTTGCTATTTAAAAAAACCCTCTATGTCAGGTCCCTGGGTTAGCAAATTTACATGCAGCGTGCACAGAATACACAAGAGTGGCCACATCCGTTTACTCAATACATTAAAAGTGAAGTACTTTCCACCCAACTGATTAGTCACAAAACAGCAAAATCTACCTCTAGCCGCTCTACATGTCATACAAATTCCCAAAACAAAAGATGATTAAAAATATTTAGAGTTGATTAGACTGTTTTAAATTTAACATGCATATTAGAACAAATCCCCAGATTAATGATGGTGTATTTTAAAACACCAGTGTGAGTATAAATCGTACTACAGCTTTAATATTTGTATTGACAATCAAATTGTGTATGAGTGACATGAAATAAGTAGGGCTGGCACATTTTTATTTTTTTGTCAGGAGGGTTTCGTCTGTGAAAAAGTTTGGTTTTACAATCCTGTAATTGTTGGGTACGCTACCAAACTACGAACCACAAATCTAATCAATGTCCTTTGCTTGCTCTGTGGGGAGGGCTAGCCAGACCTCAGCATCAGTGGGGAAACTCGTGATCAGCTGAAGGCATAAAACTTATCTCTTTAATGGGGAATATTTTAGATTAAATAAAAGAGGAATCTGTATTAATGCTGGGAGTTGTAAAATTAGCCACAAAACAAATAATTATTTTATAATCACTTGCCTGGATCTCAACTAATGACTGCTTGCACTGACAGCATCAATCACGTTTCGGTGTGACTCTTCACTGTACGAATCCTCCATCTTGAGATATTATTACTTTGTCCTGTGGCAGTGCCCCCCCCCCAATAATTTGTAGAAAATACTATTGTAATATAAGAAAAGTCACAATAATCATGATCACTTTGCCCCTCCAATCAAAATACAGAAATTACGCTTATGGATTGTAATAAGTGGCTGTTTAAATTTTGGACAACCTTGCAGAATACGTGGTGATCAGCCATTTTTAACCGTTACCGATAAGAACACATCTATTTGCTCCTAGCAAATGGCTACTCTGTATAAAGCATAATTAACATTCAGGAAAAATATCAGTTTGAGCGTACTTCAGGCTCAATGCACTTCATTTCAAAGATTAAATATGATAAGGCATTTCAAACAAATTTCAGTAAAGCCAGCTCACTACATAACTGATAATACTCGTGTGAAAAAAATTTGACGAACAATGGTTCAACTTCAAGTTTATTCATATAGTTTTTGTACATGAATATAAAATGAATTTGATTTGTAATAAATAAAAATGTATAAAAATTGAACAAAAGAGAAAAAGTTTAAGTAGTATTTGGTCGACGGGATTCAGTGAGTCTGCAGCCTCTTGTACCAAAACCGCGCCCGGAAGTCGTCGGAACACGTGAGGAAAGCGGCGGAGTGGGGGGAGTGAACAATCATCCTCACCGGCCCGTTGTGACCTGAGCAACACACAACACCTGTGCTAACTTCACACAAATAAGCCAAAACACACATATTGTTAAAACAACTTATACAGTATACCTTATACAGTACACCTCGGATTATCCGGAGGAATAAGAAAGACGTAGTATTGATCTGAATTGGGAAAAATCAGGATAGCCTGAAGCTACTATAACATCGCATAAATTACAATCGGGACACTAGCGCTTGCAATACAGATGCTGCAAATTGTGTGGAAAAACTGTAAAACAGAATAGACATGCAAGTTTGCAGGCTTTAACTTGTAATATATTTTAATACAAATTTAGACAGTATATAAAGAAACAATTTAATGATCTTAAATTGCTAAATGAACTCTAACGCAGTGTTTGTTTAACTGTTGTAAAACACAATACAACCTCGGAGTTGTGGTTATGCGCTACGAGCACAACTGTACGATGGCTCACTCTATATTGCAGTTTCTGTGATACTTCACACGAACTATAATGTGTTGCGGTTGCGTCTGAGACTTAGAAGGCGCTAACACGGGTTACAAATTTTGTTTTTACTGTAATTTACAGTTTTTTTTATTTTGGACAACCTTAAACAGTTAATCCGGGATACGCATGATTCGGGTCTAGAAAATCCGAGGTGTACCGTAGTTTTATGGTTAGTTAATACTTTGTAAAAACCCTTATAACAAACCCTTTTTTAAAAAGTATAATTTTTATTCAAGGACTGATTTGATGGCTGACAACTCTTCATAGTTTTCATTAGGGGGGTGCAAGTACTCGAAACTTCGAGTTTTCGGCCGGATATTTTAATACTCGAACTCGAATCGAAGTTTTGAAAAATATTCGAAAGTTCGAGCGAGTATTTCAAGCTGATTTCCGGACAATCGCTAATGATTTCGACCAGCCAAAACGCGTAGTAACGGCCACAAAAGGCAATCGCATCACGAAAAATCGGCCGAAAATGACGATCGGACCGCCTAATTTTGGCCGTAAATGATGACAGTATACATAATATCGGCAAAAGTAGCGACCAGGCCACTTAATATCGGCCGTAACTAACGATTTCGTCATCTAATATTGATTATAAGCATGTCTGGACCAGGTGATATTGGCCAAATGACAACTGGACTGTGTTTTATCGGGCGAAAACTAATGTCAAACAGTGTTTTGTTTGTCAAAACATAATCCAGTTTGGTTGTACTGGCCAAAAATTGGTATTGCTACTCATGTATTAGTTAGAAACCATGTTTAGATTATCAAATCTTG
Source organism: Allygus modestus (assembly GCA_963675035.1). Classification (NCBI taxonomy): domain Eukaryota; kingdom Metazoa; phylum Arthropoda; class Insecta; order Hemiptera; family Cicadellidae; genus Allygus; species Allygus modestus. Next base: position 2,583,487 of record OY776113.1, read on the forward strand.
AGTGGTATCCAAATCCCATTACACTATTTTAATCTCCCAACTGATGGCAAATAATCAAAACTCAAAAATAATTGGCAATACTCGACTCGAATAAAAAAAATCACTACTCCCACACCCCTAATCACTACTCCCACACCCCTAATCACTACTCCCACACCCCTAATCACTACTCGCACACCCCTAATCACTACTCGCACACCCCTAATCACTACTCGCACACCCCTAATCACTACTCGCACACCCCTAATCACTATTCACACACACACCTAATCACTATTCACACACACACCTAATCACTACTCGCACACCCCTAATCACTACTCGCACACCCCTAATCACTACTCGCACACCCCTAATCACTACTCGCACACCCCTAATCACTACTCGCTCACCCCTAATCACTATTCACACACACCCCTAATCACTACTCACACACCCCTAATCACTACTCGCTCACCCCTAATCACTATTCACACACACCCCAATCACTACTCACACACCCCTAATCACTACTCGCACACCCCTAATGACTACTCGCACACCCCTAATCACTACTCACACACCCCTAATCACTACTCGCACACCCCTAATCACTACTCGCACACCCCTAATCACTACTCGCACACCCCTAATCACTACTCGCACACCCCTAATCACTACTCACACACCCCTAATCACTACTCGCTCACCCCTAATCACTATTCACACACACCCCTAATCACTACTCACACACCCCTAATCACTACTCGCACACCCCTAATGACTACTCGCACACCCCTAATCACTACTCACACACCCCTAATCACTACTCGCACACCCTTAGTTTTCATAATATGTAGTACCGGGGAGACTGAGCCATACGGATTCATTTTGTTGGCGAAAAAGATGTCCAATCTATAAGCAATCTTTATTCAATAGTTCTAGTAACTGTTTTCAAGAAATCATTTGTTCGTACTTTACCTTGTGTAAGTGCTACTTTTGACAGTTCACTGGTTAATTTATTCATAGCTGTTATGATTTTTAGTGAATTTCCTATGGAAAGTGAACTATTAGCATGACCCACACGGTGAAACTTAAGCCCGGGACCACCATAGAAGTTCCTAACGTGACCCCCTGAACACGTTTTGGGGGGTCGTTCAAAATTTTATATATATATATATATATATATATATATGTATATATATTTATATATATATATATATGTGTGTGTGTGTATGCACTCTAGCGGCCGCATTTTTTGTCTGATTTACTTCAAATTTGGTAGGGACGTTCCTTTCTATAATCTGTAGGACAAGTTCGTTGGGCAAAACAATCGGAAAACTCTAAACCCCTTTTTTGGGGAATAATCTTTCAAATTTTGAGTTTTTAGACCCAAAAAAGGATCAGAAAAGCCCCAGATGTAAAATTAATGCATGTTAAAAGATGGGAATTAGTGTGACAAAACTTTTAAGCCCTCTCTCGTCATTCTAGCGTAAATATTTACCAAGTTATTAGCGAAAGTGTGTTTCGACCATACACAGTACGTTGTCTTATGGGGTTTTTACATTATAAAAGCCTATTATTCATTTGTTGGTGTACTTTTATCATCCCCAACAACCTCACTTCTACTTTGAAGCTGACTGGACCTTCTTCTATCCTTATAATGCACAACATTGTATTCCCAGCATTGCAGGTAAATAGAACCAGGAGCATCAGAACAGCCAAAAAATCAATATTTTCAGATTTGAATAAAAATTGGAATAATGTATGTTTTTAACTGATTTTGAGTTTTTATAGTTTTTTATGTGGAAATTCACTTCCCTCACGTCAGCATGCTGCGTGCGAACTCGTTTTTGTTTTTATTTGAATCTGCATAAGCCCAATGTTAAATTTCCAATTTTCAAATGAGATTTTTAACAGAATATGCATTTTTCTGGGCTTGAGTGTTTTACCAATATACTTTTTAGGTCCAAAACCCCCTAATTCCAAAATATTAACAAAATTGTTTTGCTGGATTCCAAAATAAATTTTGTGAACAAACAAACAGACATTGCTTGTATTAGGGTATAGGATTGGAAGTGCTTCAAATTTAATGGTTTTTATTATTGGCAAAATGTATTGTGTTCGTAAAGAACAAAACCTGTACATACTGGTAGCTCAGGGAATGTTAAAATTAAGATCGTCAAAAATATCCCACAATCCCGTTCAATCCCATGAAAATCCTTAAAATGGGACAAAAATCCGCCAAGTGGAAACACTGAATACACTTGGATATAGTTGTTTCCATATTTGATATGGCCTTTACGCTGCTTCTTAGATTACAGTTAGGCCTATTGAAGTTACTAAAACCACAGCAAATCTGTTTATGATTTACCTAGGGACAGAAGGTTCATTCTGGATGCATTCCGAGAATTCCAAGCACAGAGAGAGGTAGTGGCTTCATCAGGAAACATGACGAAGTCCTCCGTGTGGTTGAACACTGCCTGAGCGCGATGCTCCTGCTTGCCTGAAACATGTTTTAGTATTACAGTCATTCGCTTATTTCAACTCACAATACCTGCAAAGAATTTCAGAGTTTTTGTAGCAATGAAAGAAAATGGTGAGCATTAGGACAAATCGAGACCTCAGAAAATCGTACAAGAATCCTGACATCACAGCACTGGTTTAGATGAGAAGGATGCGGAGGCTGGGACAAATGCAAAGAAGAAGAGAGGAACAGGTGTTAAAAAGAGTGTGGATGGAACAACCGTTTGGAAGACCACGATTCGGATGAGTGATCCAGTGAAGGAGTTAAGAAGTCTTGGAGCAAATCTATGACATGCAGAAGACTTGGGATCTGTGAAGAACAGGGTTCCTACAGAAATTTCCAATTTCAATTTCCCTGGCCAGTTTCTAAAAATGTCCCTCAGTTTGACATGTCCGAAAAGTTGTAACCTTTCTTTACAAAATAAATTATTGCATCCGTGATCTGACATCTTCACCCCCCATGGTCCAGTATTTGGATCACAGAGGGCCTACGCTCACAAAATATACCAAAAATCTCTGTAAATTTAAAATTTGCATTTTAAAACTCAAAAATAATAAGATTAAATAAGTTTTATTAGACAAAATAAGTTACAATGTAGTACTTTGACAAATATCGCTGAATTACTTCCCCACATGAAAAAAGCTTTTCTAACAGCATTTAAAAATATTTTAAATGTAAGACACAACTTAAGTTTCATTAACAGATAAAAAATTACACTAAACTTAACAAGAGGCCCCTTAAAACTGTGCTTCAACAGACCTGTTGTGCCGGCTCCTGTGTAGGCAATTAAACATCGACTGGTCGACAATTCCCACAGCTTAACCATCGAGTCTTTGCCTGAAGACAGCATGTACTGCAAACAAACAAGTTTATAATTAGAGAAAAAAGTCTATGACTACTTTGAGATATGGTTCTACAAAGCATAGTGGAAGCTCTCTTAACCGACCTCGGATCAACTACCAAATGAGATTAACCGACTGTCTTCCAAGAACAGGCAAACTTCCGCTGCGGCAGCCGATGTCGCGATATTGTTCCGCAAATAACTTTCAGGTTGCAACAGGTCGATTAGATTTTTCCGTAGAAAGTCAAATTCAGTCAGTTGTTCTCAATATGTTTACCATACTTCAAAAGTTTGATTGTTTTAAACTTATTGTGACTGTTTCCGGTATTATTCGGTTTAACCGACCGTTTTCCGACCATGGCCCGGTCCCGTAGGGATCCGTTAAGAGAGTTTCTACTGTATTGTGGGAGGGGCGGTTTTAGGAATTCTATTTTGTCTGGGCTCTGTTCTTAGGTGTCTATGGTATGGAAGGAATAGTAAGTGAAAAATGAACTGGATATTTTTGATGGGTTTAACATTTTTGATTTTTAATTTTAAGCTCATTTTAGGCCAAATAAAGTGAAAACTTATGCCTTTGGTGCTAATATATGCACTTAACCTTTACCTGATAAACACATGGTTTAAAAAAATGTTCAATACAATATTTACCAAATATAAGGTTAAAAGTAAAATACAACATTTAACATTGCTGATAGGTTTTTATAAAAAAAAAATAGTTTTCAACCATGACTGTTTCATTTTAAAGTAAATTGGTATTACTGGTACGTGTAATAAACCTTAACAAGGCTATAACCCGTGGGAAAAATTTGCACGCTTGAATATTCAAAATCTCAAGAACATAATTATAATAACTGATAAAGTAAATAAACACAATTTAAAAATTCTAAAACAGTTGATTCGAATACTTGAAGTAAAGTTTTTGCCCTTAGAAAACATGCTATCACATTTTTGACATACAACAACACATATAGAGCTCAAGGGCTTTAGATAGACCTCAAATCTTAATGTTGGTTCAATGAATGAGGCACACAAATTGTCCGTAGTTCCTATTTTTTTAAATATGTAAGGCAATGCCACTGAAAAGTCAACAACAAAATTGAGGTGGGAACATCGCATCAATCATGACAAGAAACACAGACAGCCAACCAGCTGTGACACTGACAGTGCTGCCAACCCACTTATAATACCTCACCAAATTTCCCATTGTAAAATCTTGGCAAAATAAGTGTGTATTAATGAAACAAAAGAACAATAATGTAAAAAGTGTGGGTGGGCCTGGCAGGCCCACCCGCTAGAACCGCCCTTGATATATGTATTCTCAAACACATTAACCCATTGGCCTAGACTTACGAGCTGGATCCATTCCTAACTTGTCATTTTGAAAACCAATGAATTAGAATAGAAAATTTGTGGTTTTAAATGGATTAATTTTAATTCAAATATTGTTTTCTTTTAGTACACACACACAGTAAACATAAGTAAAAAGTAGCAAAATCAGTGTTGAACATGTGCAACTCACGAATAATTAACCAATCCCGTCAAATTCGCAGCAAGTCTGCCACTGTTTATTTTACTAGGGCCCTACCACCAAAATTGCCAGATCGGTCAATACATTGAGAGTTGCACGATAGGTCAGTTTTGGTCGTGTGCGGGAATCGAACCCGCGAACTTTGTAAAAGCACCTGGCCAAGGTGTTACAATTTAGTCCACACAGCCACCATGACTAGTGGTCCAGCGGCGTTATATAGGTTAACAGACAGTCCGCACCTCTAGTGGAGAGAACCTGTAGCTGCCCGAAGTCATTAGTTACAAATTTCACTGCTAGAGTCAGAGTGCAGGACCAATCAGAGCCAGTTGTAGGTTACCTCGTGAATAGAATAAAATTACTAGGCCAATGGGTTAACAGACAATTTCTTTTATTTGATGATTAATAAAATACCACTTAAAAATAAGGTTACATACCTTGTCGTCATCAATCCACTAGTTTATATGATTACTAGTTTCGGGACTAGTTTTGTACCATTATCAAATCTTGCTGTATCACAGAATAAATTACTGTCATCGTCGAGTTTAAAAACATTTCAACACTAAAAACAAACTTGTACTGACACATCGAAACATTAAACATTTAAAAATTTACAATAAGTGTACACTTTATTTCCCATGTGTGGCCGGCCAAGGACAAGAGCAGCAGACTCATTATTATTATTATTATTATTATTATTTTTTAAGTCATACAATCAATCCAGGAGGCAAATATCATTAATAAAATACAGTAGACTGTTGTGGCGGACGGCCGGTCCGGAGGTGGGCATGAATCATTAATTCCGCCTTTATCGTGAATAATTATGACAATATGCGTTAATGTTTATGCGCCAAGAGTGTGCCTCCATAAGAAAGTTATAACACTCCGTAATAAAGTAGAACCTTGTTAACCCGTCACCAATGGGACCAAGAGCTCGGTCAGGAACACAAAAAAGGTTGGATTATCAGGGGAACGCATTTATTACTTCAAAACGTGATAAAACTGTGTTTTAAACAGAAAATATTTAATGTATTTACATTTGTAAAGATTTACACTGTAAATCATACATATACTGTAAGAAAAACTATCACCGTTGTACTGATTTACATTGTCAGTGATGAGTCATCGACAGGAGAAGACTTGAACGGAGCAGTGCACCGGATACGTAAACAATACAAACACCGATATCGGCACGGAAACACAAAGCGTCTGAAACGCGGAATAATCACTTGAAAACTGAAGGCGCTCAACCAAGAAGTTCTGTTATTCCGTTTTATTTGCAACAAAAAAATTATTACAAAATCAAGATCATCGGTCCGGATAAGTGTGATCCGGATTTCTGAGAGTCTACTGTACCTACTTCAGTCAAACCAAAGTAATTTTACTCAAAACAATGGAGGCGTTTGGACCGCTTTCCCTAAAAGCGTATGTGTGCTCTATTAACAAAAATGCTGTTGGCGTTGATATACAACAAAAGTATTACCTTGGCGTTTCGTGTGAACTGTATGGAGCAGACCTGGGCGCCGTCATGGGCCGCAGTGAAGGTGTTGACGCAGCGGTTCGACACGCCATCCCACAGCTTGATTGAGCCGTCTCTGCTGCTTGACGCAAAGTAGCGTGCGTTCTGTGAGAACCTGACAATAAGTGACACCAGCGTCAACTTCAATACCAAACGGGTGAGTGGTGACTAGTTTTTAATAGGGGTGTGCGATGCAGCGATTTTATTTTGATTCGATGCAACGATGCGATTAAAAGAATTTTGATTCGAATCGATGCAATTTGATTCGATGCAATGCAACATTTTTTAATGATAAAACTCAGCCTATACACCAATTTCTATGACTAACATGGATGATCTACCATCTTGACCAACGTCTAGTTATAATTTTCTGATTTGATCAATTAATTCTTCTTCCATCCTATCTTGATCCATCATTTCTAAAACTTTTGTAATAAAAACGAATAACCTAAACTTAATTGTGTTTACTTCAGTTTCAAACGAGCGCCAAAGTTAAATAACGAGTGACGATTTAGACAGTTTATCCAGATTGCAAAACCACTATTGTACCATTCCAGTAAAACTACCGTTTTTGGCAAAATGCTATTTTACCCACCCTAGGAATAGTTTTGTGAAGGTATAACATTATTCAAATAACTCACTGTTTATTATAAATTGTAAATGGGGGAAAACGTGGTTGTAAGATAATGACTCAAATGTTGGTCAGCCGACTGATTTATTGCTTTCAACCGGACCCGCCCCTCCCTTCCCATCAGTCTTCCTTCCTTACCTCTAAGGTAAGATTATTTGCCACCGCGCCGACCCAAACACTCCCCGTGGCCTTTGTAGCGCGGGTAAACGGCGGTAGTACATGAAGGCATCGAACCCTTTCGATGCATCGCTATTTCAATTCCTACAGCATCAAATAAAATCGAATAGAAAATTTCGATGCATTGCACACCCCTAGATTTCACCAGTCAACTCGCCTACCAGCTAATTTGTGTATGGTTTAATTTCACCAAGTGAGATGCGAATTGACAGATGATTTATCTGTCAAATCAAATAGCCAAATGTAAACACTGACAAATAGACCAATTTATAAACTTTCTATGGCTTTATAAAATCAATAGGGATATTTGAATATATTTAATAACTTTTTAACTTGAAATGTAGTTTTACAACACCTGCTCTGTCCAATTCATATGAGTAATCATAGGATTACTGCAGTTTCGACATTAATATGTCATCATCAGATCTTCTATGTATAAAACATAGCTCGTTTTCAATAAAACTTCTTACTTTTATAACATTTTAATGACAAATCATAGGTTATTCAAGTGTATTCTAAAAGGCCGCAAGTCAATGTGGCCAGCACAGTCCATAGCCAACCCGAGGCCTGGTGCAAGACCTTTTCGCAAGGCCTTTCCTTTTCAATGACTACCTCTCCTCCCCCCCTGCCCCTCTCTCTTCAAACACACCTCCCCGCACTTCTACGTAACATGTTTATGAGGTAAACTACGTAATTATAGTAGGGTAAGTGATTTTAAAAAGACGTTACATAATGACATCAACTTAGACAATTACTTACAACTAAACACATATAATTTCAATCAAAACCCTCAATATGAAGGGTCAAAACTCAATCATAACCCTTGTATACTCCCCGTACGCAACTGAGTCAGTGTCAGACAGCAGTACAGCACTCGAGCACACCCCTTCCAATACTAATCCACGTGCTTTTAAACTTTATGTTATCATTAGCCTATGTGCTGCTAGTTGTTTGTGCATCGTCTTTAATTTTTTACTTTTAACTGTCAATACTCTACAAGTCTGGTCCCTGCCATGCCCTAAGGGCGGTGCTGAATGTCTCACTCACTTGATCGCAGTGATGGCGGCAGTGTGCTGATGGCTGGGCACGTTGCACACATAGCACTGGCCCGTGTTGAAGTCGTAGAGTCGGATCACGGGGTGGTTGGCTCCCACCACCAGGAAGTCTCCCGAGGGGTGGAACGACATGCACTTTACCTCCTCCACATCCTGTAACGAGTAACGAGTGCACAAGTAGCGCATCAAGAAAGGCAAAATTAAAATATATTGTGACAACAGCGATGGATGTTAATGTAAACTTAGTTGTTCTCCATGTATATCCTAAAAATGGATAACCTGGACTTGGCTAGGCTGTTTAGTTTTGTTTGTTTAGATTCCATCTTAGTTACTAAATAACTCCTCCAAAACAAAGTGATCTCTAAATTACAGAAAAGGGCGACAAGATACATTTGGTTCTGTCCAAAAGAACACTAAAGTAGCTTTCCAGAACCTCCAAATTTTATCTGCTCCGTATATCTTTATATTTGAAATATTCATGTAGGTTTTTAATCAAAATTAATTGTATCAAGATTCCTGCTCATCGCATTATCATCATCGTCATTGCTGCGGATTAGGAAACCCCAGCATAGCTGCTAGTCACATCTTCCACAAGCGGGAATATTGCGCAGGTTACCGGAAAGATAGGATATAGCAGGAAAGGAAAGGGTGGGTTGGGATGGCAGCCAAATCGACCCTTCAAAGGGCCAACTCCCGTGCCCCTGTGATCAACACATCACATTATTTTATTAGATTTAGAAATAACAGATCATTTATAGCTCGTAACCTTAGATTGTACGACAATAAGCCTAGTTATCTTTACCAAAATGTTCAATAAATTCCCAACCTAATCACTTCAATAGACAAATCTCTCAACTCAAAATATAACAGAAAAACATCTCTTAGATGAATTCTATTACACTAGTGGTTAGCTAAATCGACCCAGCTTAACTAATCTTCATTTTAGTCATCAAAGTCCAACCTCAATTTTATCATTCTAACCTCACATTCGCATTAATCCGAACCCCAATTTGGGTAGAAATCTTGCCCTAAGAGCGAGATTTTGACTGGTCTCATGCCCTTACGGTCAACAGAATGTAGGTAACACTGTAATTTCATAATATCAACATATTACATAGAACTACAGTGTTGTTACCTTCAACAGCTGTCAAATGCTCAATTCCAATAGTTACTGTTCTTCCATAATATTAACATTGCAACTTTGAAGGCCTGTGGGGCGTAGCCCTGAGAACCGATGTAAATTTTAATGATTTTCTGCAAACCTACGCATTGGAACCTTTCCATAGACTTCAATCATCAAAATTCGTCCAATGGTTCCTGAGATCTCAGCGTAACACAAAATCTGCTTGTGTTGAATATTAGGATGTGAATATTTTTCATAAAACAATTTAAAATCCAATTCATTATTAACTCAACCTTAATTCTGAACAACCCACACTGTGCCTTAAATCTTACCGTGAGGGTTTTGAATGCCTTCTTGACTGACGCTTTGGCATAATCAAAGACCTTGATGGTACAGTCTCGGGACCCTGAGGCCAAGTAAGGTTCCTTCGGGTGGAACTCCAGACAAGTGACCTCCTCCAGGTGGTCGTAGAGGGTCCGGATGACCGGGTGCCCCTGGGTGTCTGTCGTGGGCTCTAGGCCATCTGGGCAGGACTTGGCCAGCATGCGATCCACGTCCAGGATCTTAAACATTGAAATGGAAATTAAAAGTATCTATTCAGTATAATATACATAAACACAAGTGCACAAAAAAGTCACTGCATTATTACATTAGATGGATGGGTAAGATTTTTACTCAGCCATTTAAAAAACCAGAAACAATGGCCATCAACTAGCAGAAAATATGACCTACTTTTGACCTTATATTCTTAGTTTGTTCTAAGCTGTACCTATTTTGTTTTTTGTACTAAAAGAATAAATGCAGAGTGATTCAGAAAGAATGGTGCAAATATAGGTTTAGTTTAATTACATACAAATTGTTATAAAAACATGAAAACAGCATCAAACAGTTAATTTGTTTAACAAATTTTTAGACACACTACCAAGATTTTCATTTACACTTCAAATGCTTGTTGTGAGCACCGTTAGTAATCCTGTATACATTCCGCCCACACGCTACAACATGACCTGCGTCAAGGATTACACTTCTCCGGTTATACACTGTGTTGTGAGCACCGTTAGTAATCCTGTATACATTCCGCCCACATGCTACAACATGACCTGCGTCGAGGATTGCACTTCTCTGGTTATACACTGTGTTGTGAGCACCGTTAGTAATCCTGTATACATTCCGCCCACACGCTACAACATGACCTGCGTTGAGGATTGCACTTCTCTGGTTATACACTGTGTTGTGAGCACCGTTAGTAATCCTGTATACATTCCGCCCACACGCTACAACATGACCTGCATCGAGGATTGCACTTCTCCGGTTATACACTGTGTTGTGAGCACCGTTAGTAATCCTGTATACATTCCGCCCACACGCTACAACATGACCTGCGTCGAGGATTGCACTTCTCCGGTTATACACTGTGTTGTAAGCACCGTTAGTAATCCTGTATACATTCCGCCCACACGCTACAACATGACCTGCGTCGAGGATTGCACTTCTCCGGTTATACACTGTGTTGTGAGCACCGTTAGTAATCCTGTCTACATTCCGCCCACACGCTACAACATGACTTGCGTCGAGGATTGCACTTCTCCGGTTATACACTGTGTTGTGAGCACCGTTAGTAATCCTGTATACATTCCGCCCACACGCTACAACATGACCTGCATCGAGGATTGCACTTCTCCGGTTATACACTGTGTTGTGAGCACCGTTAGTAATCCTGTATACATTCCGCCCACACGCTACAACATGACCTGCGTCGAGGATTGCACTTCTCCGGTTATACACTGTGTTGTGAGCACCGTTAGTAATCCTGTATACATTCCGCCCACACGCTACAACATGACCTGCGTCGAGGATTGCACTTCTCCGGTTATACACTGTGTTGTGAGCACCGTTAGTAATCCTGTATACATTCCGCCCACACGCTACAACATGACCTGCATCGAGGATTGCACTTCTCCGGTTATACACTGTGTTGTGAGCACCGTTAGTAATCCTGTATACATTCCGCCCACACGCTACAACATGACCTGCATCGAGGATTGCACTTCTCCGGTTATACACTGTCTTAAGTCATCCAGGTTTTAAGAGAACAGTAAACTGAATCTCAACCTCAAAAAAATTGCAAGGAGTTAAGTCAAACAATCGGGGACTTATTCTTATTCAATATTTGTTTACAAATACATCTGGCATGTCAAAATAGCAGTTGATGAGGAGTCCATATTAAAGTCTGTTGGTGTCCACTGTCTATTCGTGAACTCTTCAATCGAATAGAAGGCATTTCTTAACAGAAACTTGACAATGCCCTTTTTTATTTTGCTTTTAAAATAGGTAGAGATGTGACACTTGGGGGTAAGTTTATAAACTTGCTTGAAATTACTGAATAAACCACATTTCACACTGCATCTTAAATCTGTAAGCGTTACTATTACTTTTAATTAATCTTGATTGAGGTGTTCTTACATTGTGGCAATATCTGTTATTGTATAAATGTACAGAACTATGAACCTTTTCTAAATTATAAAATGTGTATAACAAACATTGCAGGATACACAGAGAGTACAACATTAGAATATTATTTGAAATAAAAAGTTCTTTGCAATGGTTTCTTGGCTCAACACGACAAATATTGTAATTTTTTTTAGTTTAACACGTTGGGTGCGCCGAACACGTTTAAACATGTTAATTACCATTTGATTCCATGTTAATTAAATGATCACCGGTGGCCCGCACTTTTGTTAATTTAAGACGTCTGAGAGCAAAGATGCAACCACTAAGCTGCTTTTCCAAGTGGATAGTATGCCGTTTCCAGGTTAGATGCAGATCTAAAATCATTCCCAAAAATGTTTCTGTTGAATCTTTATTTTAATTTGTTTAAGCGTTTAAAGGAGAAAAGCATGTTTTTTGTTTTAATATCATTCAATTCAATTTCATATAAATTAAATATAACAAATTTAATATCAGAATAGAATATATAACACCTAAAATAACATATGGTACACCATACATGTCTATACATGTCTGTCTGTCTGACCATCAAGCATTGTGATTTGTTCATATTTAAGTTGAATGGAAATGTCTTTCATCTGTCTAGTCTTGATTTGTTACGTGCTCAAGTTCTCGTAACCACAATTTGCTCACTCAGGGTCGGGGTTTGGGGTGGGTATGGTGAAAGACGAGGAATTGCAAGAAAACCTAATATTGGAAATATTACAATTAATCAAAGGCACCACTTTGTTTTTAACCTCTATTAAACTTAATTACTATACTAATATTCTAAAGCAATTGGGAAAACAAAGAAATTCCAATTAAATCAATCAACTGAATTGATTCTTACTTTTGAGAAAAATAATTAACATTTAAAAATTGGAAAACCTATTAAAACGTCTTAAAACTAATAAATAAATATATGGATGAACTTACCCTAAGGCTTCTGAGATATAATATAATTTGCAATTATAGATATCTGACATGTAGAAATTATTGTTGTTTAAGTGTATTTAAAGTAAAAAATGGTTGTACTTTGTGCAATTAATAACAACAATTAAAATTCACAACACCAAGTACAACCATTTTTTACTTTAAATACATTTAAACAACAATGATTTCTATATACTTTAAATATTCTCTTATTTCAAATCTTCTGTGATTGTAATCCAATAAACTTTTCAAAGATACAAATCCCCAAGACGGGCTAAGATCACATAATCCTGCTATTGCAGAGACAGACCACAGAATGATAACTTTTCCTCTTGTCAGGCAAGGGGTTGGGGGGAGGAGAGAGTGGAGTACAAACGTGAAGATAAAAGGATACGGTATTCAAGTCTACCTTTCTTGTCCACTATGCCACAAAATAAAATCTGCTAATATTTAAATTGATTTTGAATCAATTTACTTGACTTAAATGTTACAGATTATTTTTTATTTCAATTTAAATTTATACTATGAATTGTTTACTAGCTACAATGGTGGCGCTACTGAGGCACGTGCCAAAACTAAAACCTTTGTACCTTACAATTGTTTTTTCTTTATACAATTTTTCTAATGCTTTATTTTTTGTTCATTTTCAAAGCAAAGCCTCAGGAAACTATACTATCCACTTCAGGGCAACTTAACCACATTCAGCCACATTCTTATCTAAATTGTAAGATATAGTCTATTAATTGTATGATTTTGTCTTCGGCATTACATTTAACGTAGTTTAAAACCCCTGCGCAGCAAACCTAGCGAATTCCTGTGTATTCAGCAAATTTTCAGTGCATATAATGTACTTCAGTACCACATGAAGCCACTTATCAATTTCATTGAAATAGTGAGATATAACATTTTATTTATTCTCTATAAGAATATCATTAGAGCTGAGTACATAGGTTTGCTGCAACCGAGGTTGCAACAAATAACAAAAAACAAAAAAAAACAATAAACATCCTCTATTGGTCAAAGTTGGTTTAGTATATTTACCGTACCAAGTTTTAATTAAATAGATCAGTAAATAAGAGAAAAATTAGAATTGTCTGAATCTCCTAAGAATAACATTGGACACATACTGTGTTTAATTTTAATAAAAAAATTCAATTGTCTTTGCAACCATTATAATAATAAATCAACACCAACAATTATTTAGGCCTAATTGTTTAAGGTATTTATAATGGAAATAGATAAACACATTTAATTAAAATTGAATAGATTTGTACAAGATCCAAAAATAAAATGTTGGTACCTTTTACGCCATATAATTTCTCATCTTGAATTTTCCTTAAAATCCAGGTCGTTTAAATTTTTAGAGACCTCAAGCATTGTAAACTATGATTTTTGAATCAAAATTGATATAAGTTTAGCAGTTTATGACAAATTTAGATTTGTCATGTTTTGTAGCGTTTTTGGGAGATTATAACCCTTCAAAATAAAAATATTCAGAAATTGGAAAAAATTTGAAGATATTATCGATTAGTAAGCCTACCTACCTACATATAGGGTCAATCCATATGTACTGATCCAGAGGTGGTTGCTTCAATATTTTTATTATTTTTTATATTTTTACAACTTAAAGTACAACTTATTAGAAGCCTAAAAATGCTCTTGGTTTATTTTTGAAATTTTTATTTTGCCGATGGCGGCCATTTTTATATTACAAGACGGGCCGTTTTCAGCGATTTCAGAGCTCTGCGGAAAATCTCATATCTCATTATCCATTAGTCCTAGAACATTCAAACAAAAACCAATCTGTTCAAAAAGATCTAAACTAAAATAATGTTCCTTTAAGATTAGTACTTAAAACTAAGAGAAAGAGCCTAAACATATCTTCAAAGTTCAATATTATTGTTTTACAAAAATCGTTTTTCAAAAATATTTTTCCAAGAGAAGGCAAAAGTATATTTGTCTTTGATTTTTTTTATTTGATAGATATATGTATGTACTTCAAATTCATAATGTTTCAGACTGTGGACTAACATAGTTTTTTAAATAAAAATTGTTTAAATCATAAAATTTTGAAAATTTTGGATTTTTAAGGTTTAATATCTTTGTTGGGCATAAAAATTAAAATTTGAAATTAAGCCCAGATTTAGTACTCAATGAGAGGAGTAACCTGTAAAAATTTGGTTTTGTGGACTCAACTATTAACGGAGATGTGATAATTTGAAAAGCACCAAAATAAATGTTTTTTATTGACTTCGCTAAAGCTGCATATTTTCCAATTTTGTTATTTCTATGGATGGATACTGATATAATATCTTAAATAATATTTCATTTTTAACTACAATTAAATGGAAAATATAAAATATTACTGATTTTTATCCAAAAGTATGTTTGGTTAACTGAAAATTTGTATGTCATATTTTATCAACATTTTAACATTTGGTGGCCTTTAAATAGCTTGTTTTGTATCTAGGCCTGGTTACTATTAAAAAAGAACCAAATTGTTAGGAAGTATGTCAAACACTAATGCACTATCCAAGCCAAAAGTAATGCACTATCAGTTTAATCTGAATATAGAGCTTTCTTATATGAAACTGTCAGCTGAACTGTTCAGTTTCAAACAAGTAGCTTTCATGTTGGGACAAGCACACTTTTGTCTGTTGACTGGTGAGCTGAGAGCTCAGTCTCAGTCATCTCCTTCTACTATTAGCATGTGTTGTAGTATTTCCCAGTTTTATTTTCAAAAGAAGTGTGATTTATTCTTTAGTTAAATGGAGTGTTATGTGGGTCAACGTATTAGTGAAGAGTGTCATAAAAGTGTTTATGGTGATGTTACTAGAAATTTGAAATTGATTGATGAATTCAGTGATGATGACAAGCTATTATTGCAGCTTAGGATAAGTGATGGTATTGACAATATTTGTAAGTACCATGAGATAAAATTTTTAGACAAATACTATCATCTGTATGGCAGAATATGTTCTGATCCCCTTGAATATCACAAAAAACCTGTGAAAAAGAGTTTGAGAGAAATCACATTGTCACATTTATCTAGACCTAAAAGTACCACTAATGTATGCCTCACGCCAGGAAAAGCTTTGTGCTCAACTTGTAACAAGAAATTGTTTAAGGAAATTGACAATGAAGAAGATAAAGAAGGTTCTTTAGAAGGTCCCAGTTTTGAGCCCCCAGAAACCATAAATGTTGTGGATCAGGCTTGTTCTGCATTGGGAGTATCACCTGCTTCTAAAATTAGAAAACTTAGTTCTAATAAAAGAACAAATGCCATTGAATCTAAAATTAAGCAAAATGACGATGAATTGGACTCTAAAGACTATGAGGAACTAATAACAAAACTAAAAGAAAAATGTAACATTTCCAATAAAGAAGACAAAATCAAAATACTAAGCTTGTTACCACGTTCATGGTCTAGACAAAAAGTATGTAAAGAGTTTAACGTTTCTGAGCGTCTCGTAAGATTATCTAGAGATCTAACCAATAAATTTGGTGTTATGCCTGAATTAGCTAAAAGAAGCAGTGGAAAAATATTATCTAGTGACACAATCAAAAAAGTTCAAGAATTTTACTTGTCTGAAGAGAACAGTAGAATTTGCCCAGGCAAAAAAGATTGTGTAGCTGTCCGCATCAATGGAAAACCAGAGCATAAACAAAAACATCTCCTCCTCTGCAATTTAAATGAGCTGTTTGTCAAATTTAAAGAAACACATCCAAATATTAAAATTGGGCGATCAAAATTTTGTGAGCTGAGACCCAAATGGTGTATTATTGCTGGGGCTTCAGGAACCCACAGTGTCTGCATATGTTCATACCATCAAAACGTAAAGCTGATGATAGATGGAGCTAAGCTTAAGGTTGACTATAAAGACTTACTGGAGGCACTAGCGTGTGATTTAAATAAGTATGAATGTATGATGAGTGAATGTGAAGAGTGTGGGGATGTTCAAGAACTTTTGAATACGCTTTTGGAAGCTGATGAAATTAACGACATGCCAGATAACATAGTTTTTAAGCAATGGGTGACTGTTGACCGAGCAGAAATGATCACAGTGTCTAAGCCAAGGGATGAGTTTCTAGAATCGCTTGTGGCAAAAGTAAATGATTTAAAAGCTCATCACTATGTGTCTAAACTACAGTCTGCCTCATTCAAAGACATTAAGAGTACATTAACAAAAGAAGAATGTGTAGTCGTTGCTGACTTTGCAGAAAACTTCGCTTTTGTAGTGCAAGACGAGATTCAGAGTTTTCATTGGGTCAATAAGCAGGCAACCATTCATCCTTTTGTGTACTATTACCATGATGAGGACTCAGGTCTGGTAAAGAACCGTAGTCTATGTATCATAAGCAACCATCAACAGCACAATACTGCAGTAGTTCATACTTTTCAAAAATATCTTATTGAAGATATAAAAGACAATGTACCGGCAGTTGAAAAAGTAATTTATTTTACTGATGGGGCCAGCAGCCAATACAAAAACAAAAAAAAACTTTTTGAATCTTTGTTTTCATGAACATGATTTTGGCTTAGCAGCAGAGTGGAATTTTTTTGCCACCGCGCATGGAAAAAATGCATGCGATGGAGTCGGGGGGACTACAAAAAGAGAAGTGACTAAAAAGAGTCTGCAATCTACAACAAACAATCAAATTCTGAACGCTAAAGATATGTTTAACTTCTGCTCTGAAAATCTGAAGGGTATCCAGTACTTTTATGTTGACAGTGAGGAAATATCCAAAAATGAAACAGAACTTCAAGTACGATTCAAAGAATGCCTTAAAATTACTGGAACTCGGTCCTTTCATCGCTTTGTACCAGTGGCTGAAAACAAAGTACAATGCTACAAAACATCAAGATCTGACATCTTTACAGAAATGTTAACATCAAAGAGAGTTACATTAACTCTGGAGGAAGACGACATCATTGCCTGTGTTTACGACAAACAGTGGTGGCTCGGAAAAATCAAAACTGTTAACCTTGAACACAACGACTGTTTTGTTCACTTCTATGAACCAGCTGGTCCAAGAACTTCTTTTAAATTGAGCAAACGAGACGAAGCATGGGTACCTTTAAGCAATGTCTTAAGAAAGATTGCACCACTAGAATTAACAACAGCGACTGGGCGCAACTATAACATCACTCAAAAATTGTGCGACGAGATTTCAGAACTAATCAATGCTCACCAATCATGAAATTTCAGGTTAGTAGGGGTTTAAGTAATGTAATAACTTTTATCACATAGATTCCAATAATTTAAAGTTGAAAACATCTTTTATAAAGTATTATATACCGCTATAGAGATATTGACGAAAATACTTAATGTGGTACTTTTCAAATTGTCACATCTCCGTTAATAGTTGAGTCCACAAAACCAAATTTTTACAGGTTACTCCTCTCATTGAGTACTAAATCTGGGCTTAATTTCAAATTTTAATTTTTATGCCCAACAAAGATATTAAACCTTAAAAATCCAAAATTTTCAAAATTTTATGATTAAAACTATTTTTATTTAAAAAACTATGTTAGTCCACAGTCTGAAACTTTATGAATTTGAAGTACATACATATATCTATCAAATAAAAAAAATCAAAGACAAATATACTTTTGCCTTCCCTTGGAAAAATATTTTTGAAAAACGATTTTTGTAAAACAATAATATTGAACTTTGAAGATATGTTTAGGCTCTTTTTCTTAGTTTTAAGTACTAATCTTTAAGGAACATTATTTTAGTTTAGATCTTTTTGAACAGATTGGTTTTTGTTTGAATGTTCTAGGACTAATGGATCATGAGATATGAGATTTTCCGCAGAGCTCTGAAATCGCTGAAAACAGCCCGTCTTGTAATATAAAAATGGCCGCCATCGGCAAAATAAAAATTTCAAAAATAAACTAAGAGCATTTTTAGGCTTCTGATAAGTTGTACTTTAAGTTGTAAAAATATAAAAAATAATAAAATTTTTGAAGCAACCAATTTAATTATTTCTGGACCACTTCATATGGAATGACCCTATAACATTTCCTCAAAATCAAACAAGTGGTCTCACACGCAGACAAATAGACTGACAGACAACTGAAAATCACTTTTTTGGAATCGGTAAGCATCAAAACTCGGGGATATTTCTACTAAAAACTCAAATTAAATATGTTGAAGAAAACAATGCAATATGCTCTCAATTATAGGCTACCATTTATAGAGGGAGATGAGAAAAATTACAGTAGGCCTACTCAGCCTACCTTAATAGAAGAATCCAAACTACCAGTTGCGACCAGCTGTCCATCACAGCTGAAGGCACCCGCACGACAGTTGCCTTTGTGGGAAGTTACGTACGCTGTCTCGTACTGCGCAGGCTCTGGAGCCGTCACATCCACTTCTGTCTCGTACTCCAGATCTAAGAAAAAACAATGACGTTGTTTCTGTGAGCAAACTTCAACTCGCTCCTAAACCCAGCTGATCCACCTCCAAGTAGATACAGTTGGCACCCAACCAATACAGAAGAAATAGGGCTGATACAGTAGCCTTTCTGTTAATCATCTCGGTACTGGGACCCTGGCTGGTTAATTTGATGACATCAAATGACATTAAACTATTGCAGTAAATTTACACAAGTTGATTGTTAACAACTGCACTATGTTATATTTTACGTAATATTGGTTTGCACTTAGGCTTTTAAAACATTTACTGCTGAAAAATAAGTATACGATGACCTATGGCACACTATTAAAAAAAAAAAACGAAAAAGTCGCGGAATCCGGCAACGGCACCAACACAGCAAAGATTGAGATGTAAACAGATGGCGCACGCAGCAACAACCTTCCCCGTCCACGGCTAAGCTCACACTGACTCAATATATTTCAGTTGGTCTGGCGCCAACTTTTGTCGGCGTGCGCCGCATGGCAGCGCTAACGACGCCGAACAAAGTCGGCGCAAGCAGCCAACGAGTTAACAAAAAACTATAACACACCCGTTTACTTTAACCAATATTCACATGTTTGGATAACGAATTAAAATAATTATACTACTATAACGGATAGTTTATGTTACTGAAAACCATACTATCCATACTAATCAACTAAAAAGAATAGCTATTAAGTTAATGGATATTTTGTACCTTCAGATACATGCTGCGACAGTCTTCCGGCCAAGGTTGACTGGTTGAAGTTTACCGGATAAAGTGAAGCCACTCTAGGCTATGTATGAACATCCAAATCCAGTGTAATGTCTTAGGTTACATCAGGATATTTTTTTATTTTTAGGTCAGAAAAGCTTGCATCACAATACTATGATAAAAATTACACTGACTAAGGCATATAACATGCAATGCTTCTCTTTCATTATTTCCAAACCTCGATTAGCCTCTGATTACAACATCGCAGGTCACATCAACACATCCGACCATAGAAAACACAATGTTTACAAGCTTAACACTCGTTAAACTGTAACTTTTTTCAATTTTAAAGTTAGAATGCAACTATTGGTGGACACATCTAACTGCTCTAAATTGTAAATAACTGACACTTAAACTCTGAATACATTTTGATATAAGAACAATCTAATAATACTAAAATTTGTCTGATGGAAAATTGGTCAACTCCATCGAAAAAATTAGAATCAGTTTATGGAAAAAGTAATTTTGTTAACAGTTAGTCTTTCATTTCTCTATCTCTCTCTTTCTCTCTAGGTTTTTTCCAACCATAACTTCAGACCTGTAAAATAATACCCCTCCCACCGTATCCAATTTAAAAACTTATAAAGGATTTCCAAGACCAAAATTGCCTGGCTTAATTAACTGAAGAAAAAATATTCATAACACATGGAATATAAAGAACACAGTCCTACTAAAACCTTCATGTGAAATTTCATGACTTTTACAAATTTTCTGATTGATAAAGAATTTTGAGCTTTTTGGAGACCGTTACTTGAGATCAAGACTTAAAACTAAGTAGGCCTATATTAATGTTAGGTTAGTTTTAAGTCACCAGAACAACAGGATTTTTTAAATATGTGAAAGGATTTAAAGTTTTTTTGTTGGCATGTTATATTGATTAATAAACAACATTGTATTAAAATACAAAAACATTCTGATACAACATGTCAGCAAAACACTTTATTTTTGCACATTCATTAAAAATACCTGACATTTAAAAATTTCTATAAATTCCCTGACTACCAAAAATTTGATTTGTCCAGGATTTCCAGGTATGGTATCCTTTGCAAAAATATACTCACCTAAACCAGGGCCAATAAGAATTTCCTGTATGGGGTTAAGTCCCGGAGTTGGATCTCTATTTTTATGCCTGTCAGGTTCATGCTGAAGACCAGCGTTAACGACGTGAAGCAAACGTTCGGAAGGTGGGCAGGGTGGGTCTGCATGGATCTCCTGGGTTAAATTCATAGCTATTTGTGTATATCCATCATAAAATAGCTGACTGAAATAAATACATATCAATCACCACAAATCCATTTCAAAATGGTAGATAGGTTACAGTCAAATGGCATTAATGAAAACAACAAGATTATATTACCATAGTACACATTGTGTTGTGACATTAACAAAATTAAAACCTCAACTATCTGTCGCTATAGGCCAATAGGCCTGTTCGGCGAGGTACCATTAATGGAAGTAGTCACATGGGCAAGCCAGTGGTGACAGCTTATGAAAAAACATCCATAGCAGTCAGCCGGGATTGAACCTATGCTTGTCCACGACTGACTTGCGAGGCCAGCGAGCTACCTGAACTGGTTGAGCTGGGTAATTTTTCAATGAGGTTTGTCTCATTAATTAGATCTTATGTTGTAAGGATATGGCCAACAATTCATATAAAAAACATAGTGCTCTTGTTTCTTTAGTTTATTATGGCTTCAGGATGGCTGCTGAGCTACCTGCTTATTGAAACTGTTAATGGCTTTATTCATATTTGAGACACCAATACGACAGTATTGGTAAACCTCTGACTGTACATCAGTAATGCAAAATGGCTGAGTTAAAGGAGATTTATTTGCTGTCTTCTGTGTTTGAGGTCTAAGGATAAAAAGATACTCCACCCATCAAGAATATAAATTCCTCAATCCCTTCCAAATTAAGTGTAGGGAGAGTCAGAATCAGATTCTAACTATGAAAAACTGTTTGTTCCGAATCAGGGCATTTTTAAGGATTTAGTCATCTTTGGTCAAATGTTCAAAAACGGAATTATTCAAATTTTCAGAACTAAATATGGTACTTTGGTATTATACGGATGCCACTATTTTTGGAGGTTAAATTTTTACCGGATACAAAGGATAACTACATAATTCGAAAAAACGTACTTTTATTGACTTACTGTACAAATTTTACATTATTCTCATGAGCGGTCTTTGTGTTGTGCCTCCCAAAAGGCAGCGATGTCCGCTAGGATCGTGTTGAATGCGTCGCCACCGCTAGCAGCCAAACCCGATCGCCACAGGTACTCCGCCAAATATACAGCGCGCTGCGGCAGTTATGTTAGGATGGGTTATCATAATAATACGTACGGTTTCCTCTTCATTTCGAGGTAAATCCCACACCAAAAGAACGTCACTCATTATGAAAACAAATGTAACGTAGTGCACGGCAATAAATCACTCATGACACTGACCCAGATACAGGCGGTGACAGGTGATGCGCGCGCTCCGGTCAGCGACCTGACCTTGGCCTATTTGGAGGGGGTTTGGCGGCCGGAAGTATGACTCATCAGGTATCATTCGATTCGTAACGAAACAATGAAAGTCCTACAATCATTTTTATGATAACCCATCCTAACATAACTGCCGCAGCGCGCTGCATAAGGGTGGCATCCGTATAATACCAAAGTACCCTAAATAATATGTCTAGAATGAAACCACGCGAAATTAGGCTAGGTCATCAGAATACTACCAAAATTACCTGATAATCAACCGGTACAACTTTTCTCTTTGTTTAGTTTTATTTTGGTCTTCAGTTTCATCTTTTGATTCTTTCATTCTTTAAATTTAATGTTTTAGCTTAAATCACGAATAGTTATAACTTTCAGTTTACAAAAACAAACAACCAGGAAGAAATTTAATTGAATCTAAATCTAACCTCACTGGCCTCACTTGTTTATGTTTAATTTGTGGAATTGTTTGGTTTGGTTATGGGTTTATGGTTTTCTTCTTCTCTTTGCCAGAGACTGGCGGCTTGGAAATTATCCAAGAAGCTGTGATGTTCTCTACAGACTGAAGACAACGGCATGGAGTAACAATATAACTTCGTGAAAGTGGCCATAGCCTAACTACAGTCGTAGTCTAACTACATGTAGTTAGTCTATGTTACAGTCAATGAGTTGAAATTAAAACAGGAGTCACTTCTCTCTGGCAAATAACCTTCAAAAGCGTGCGGTCGTATTTCGTATTTTGGTCTGTTATGGTGTCATCTTGTTGGTGGGACGCTGTCATTCGACCTTGTTTACAACACAATTTCCAAACCCACATTACAAGGGTGTTTTCATTAATTCAAATAATAACATTGGTTCAAATAACCAACCAAATTTCATCTAAAGTACGTCTCAAGATTATAAAGTTTAGTTTAACACCAATTATCACCTAAAATGCGACAAGATATTAATATTTAAAGACTTTAAATATCACCTTTTAATGGGAGATTTCAACAGCATCCCACCAGAGTTACTGCCAACATATCGGAGCAAATACTGGCCTTTACAACGGCACTTTTTTTACCAAGAGTAGTGACTCCAGAATACATGTAGCTCATTGACTACAGTATTTGAAAAGAAGCTGGAAGCACAAATATCACCCCTCTACAGTACCAATATAACGAACACCATGTACCAAGGTGTTATTATTGTTTTGTAATTTTGGTATTGTACAGGGGGTAAATTCTGCCGATGGCACAAAAATCCAACTAGCAGTAGTCTCTCCAGTTAGTTATACATAGAGTTCATTGCTGGCGCATGGCGTTGGCATGGCACAACGGCGCGTAACTTGCGGCTCTTTTACACTATTGCATCGATAATATGCTGTAGTAGCATATTATTAATTGCAATGCAATAATAATTGCTAAAATGTAATATCCAATAACTGCATATACGAGCCTTCCCTATGAGCACATTGATAATGGTATGGATGCTCTGAATTAATTATATTTTCAAGTTCGATGTGGTATCTGGGCCATATTTTTATAGCATCGATATCGCAAATTGACACCCAAAAACCTAAACAGATTGCCATATAATTGATTATATCATCTGGAGTCCTATATAAGGTGACGATGGCTTAGTGGGTTATTTATAATATTATAATATACTGTTTTAATATTTTGGTAGTATTGCATTCAAAATGTTTATCTTTCGAAATTATTACCATGGACCCTTCCACTTACATATATACTGGTTCGTCATTGATTATAACGCTAGGGAATGAATTTTGTTAGAATATCGATATTCATCATTTTTCAGAGAAAGAGACATCCCTAAACTATATACGCAATAGGAATTTCCAACGTGTAATTTGTATAATATAAACATAGACTAACTACTGTAATAATTAGTCTATGATATAAAGGAATGGGAGACATATTGTGTGGATCTAGACAGTTAACTATGACAAAATCATTCCATTATTTTCATTCAAAAATAAATCAGTCTGATCGTTCCAGTAAACATAATAAATGATAAACGCATGGACATGATAAACTTTAAGAAGCTATACTGATACTATATGTACTATATCTTCCCATATTATTTTATTACTCTCTTCATTAGCTAATTTTTCTAATTGTTTATTTTTGAATCAAAAATATTGCTAGGTTATGAACGGTGTTGGTGTGTGTTTTTAGTTTTAATTTTTAATTGTTTGCTTTTTATATCAACAATTTTGGATATTATGAATGTTAAACTTTGTTATTTTCATTAGATTTTAAGGTAAAGTTAATTTAAATATTATTAGAAACATAAGTGTACCGATATTTCTCTGGTCATTGAACTGTTGCCTAACCAGTAGGGATATTTTGGTTGAGCACTATTCATTCATGCACTATTCATAGTGCACGTCTTCGTTAAAAATCTGAGTAAATTTTATTGTTACATAACAGGCTAAGTTATAAGCCTGTCTCTTAATACTTACACTTTGAAAATTGATTTGCCCCTAAATGGAACTGCAACATTTCGAATGTCTGAACCTCTGATTGTATTTACCTTTATCAGTCAGTCAACAATTATTGGGTTGGATCCATATCAGTATGCATGGGTCCTCCCAAGAAGCCTGTTAACTTCATCTGGGGCTGCTGATTACTGCATCTATCGCCGAAAAAATGCCACTAAGCTGAAAATATCAGCATTTTCTTCTATTTCCATTAAGTATGTTATTTCCATACCTTTAATAAAGTAAAATGGTGTGATAGGCCTATCGGCAAGCGGCATTTTAGGGATACTTGCTATGGGTCGATAAAAATACTTGTAGCACTGAAAAAGGCCACTCGGGCATTTTAAAATAAGCGCATGGAACCCGAGGGGTAAATGTATCATATTGCCATACCAGTTTTTCTCTAACCGCTCTTGTCATATTAACCTTTAATTGTCAGCATATGAGTAAAAGTGGGAGCTCCCAAACTGGTTAGAGCCAAGGGTCCCCAAATTCACCAGGGCTAACCTATCCAAAGTTGGTGTCTACCTGGATCAATAAGGGTGCCTACTCCCTTAATATCGATTCAACCAATTTGAAAATTCAGATTATTCTGATATGGGTAATTGGATTTCTATTATACTTTTAAATACTTATGAACCATAAAGCTGGTTCTGTTGCTTTATGAAACTCATATACAATCCTCATGTTTTAATCACTTTCCGTGCTGTTTAAATGTTGTAATGTTAACCTAGGAGCTGAAAATGTTTTTCTAAAAATCGGTTAGGGCGTACCGTATTTAGAAAAATGGTTTGAGTGTCAACAGAATTTTCTAATTGTTATTATGTGTAATTAGTGTCGATAAATGTATATGGAGTTCAGAAACTCGACCCAAAGTTTTGGATTGGTACAATAGTAGTAGGCGCCTGCCACGACGCAAGACACACCACAACCCAACGCCCAACCCTTGTTTTAGCAAACCTGCATCCTCAGACGCCATGTTATTCTTATAGAGAATAATTAAAATGTCATAAATCATTTATTTATGAATGTATATGATGAAACTTGGTACCTATGTGGCTTTAAGTGGTATTAAGATACATGTATATACATTGGAAATTCGATGAGTACGGGGGGGGGGTTTGCTGCTACGGGGGTATTATGTTAGTTTGTCTAATTAATATATAAATCATAAAGATAATAGTTGTTCTATCATGTTCAGTAGGTAATAGTTTATAGAAAATTGTAATAATTTGAAAGCTCTTACTTCTTCATTGCTACTCGTTTGTGGTTTTGTAATAATCTGATCCGAAGCGGAAAGAAAATTCTCATTAAAAATATTGTTAGGAATGCTAATGAAGTAGGCTTTCTATTTTTGATATCGTTAAGTATACAATTTATGACTTTTGTAACTCACTAACACGCTAAACTCATTTATATTTATAAATATTACTTGAACTAATCAATGAGATATAAATTACAGACTTTTATAACTGTACCAAGGCTGGCGCTTGTTGACCACCCACATATGTGCAAACTATACTTGACTATTTTTTTCTTATTTATTTTTATGGACTTTTTTAGTCTTAACAGGTATAAGTATATTTTGAACAAAACAAAGAAATATATTTGAAATAAATCAAGTGTCACGTGACATTTTCATGTGTAGGTAGAAATAAATAACTTATATTTCAACGTTTTGGGAAGTTCACCATGGGGCACATTCGGATTATGAAAAGTATAAAATACACTATTAATTTACGTCGGGCTGAACTTATTAACATTTATTGGTTTTCCTACATTGCCAGAATGTTAAATATATCATAAGGAGTTCTTATTACGATGTCCTTGTGTACAATATGCCATTTAATTTTCATGTAAAAATGTTCCAAAAACATTGTCCGAATAAATAGATATATAATACGGTAGGACATTTGCAACATTATGATGTATATTTAGGGGTAAAAAATAAATATATAGGCCTAGGCCCATTACACCCAGCCAACATAGTTTGTGCCTCGACACTGAGTAAACAGTAGACATGTCGACGTGTTGAAACTAGGCTACAATGCCTTAAATTTATAAAGTTTAATACACACATCATTGAGTAAGAAATTCAGAAAAATTATGCCTTCCTTGAAAAGTAGTAAAATGTTGATCGTATTTGAACTACTGACAGGCATTTATTTATACTTGGTCTTATGTACATGATGTTCTTTCTCCTCATTTCAATGTTTTCCAGAAAAGTACAGCTTAGAAAGTCTAAGGGTTGGCAGTTATGTCCAGCTAAGTTTATTACTCACCATCCAGTAACCTATTAAATTATCGTACGATAACCGTACAACCGTCTTCATCCAGTAACCTATTAAATTATCGTACGATAACCGTACAACCGTCTTCATCCAGTAACCTATTAAATTATCGTGCGATAACCGTACAACCGTCTTCATCCAGTAACCTATTAAATTATCGTACCGTCTTCATCCAGTAACCTATTAAATTATCGTACGATAACCGTACAACCGTCTTCATCCAGAATGTTTATAAAAAAGTATGCCTAGCCAATTGATGAATTATAAAAAAATATAGAGTAATATACGGATTTTGAAAAGGTAAATCAATTATTTATGAAATTATAAACATTGTTGAAAAAATAATATAAGTTATAGCTCTCATACTATTGGTGCCTTCCTTTATCTGACCAAAACCTGTGTTTAGTCGTGAGACGTTATTTAACAACTTTTTGATTAGCATATTACGTGTTGTTTTTACTTACGGGATGTTATAAAAGACGTCTTACAACACTTGGCCTGATGATGACCGGTGTGTCTGGTCGAAATCGATAGCCTTGTACCATCTTTTGTATATGTTTACCGTCTGTATATGAATCAGTATAAGCTAAGTGTAAATATATTCAAGTGTTGTAAGACATCTTTTATTACATCCCGTACGTTATTTAACTCTGTGGAAAAATATGGAGTTAGGGGTAAAGAGTTAATATTCAGGAATTATCTTGGGGAATGGCGGCAGTATGCGGAAGACAGTAGTAGATATTGCAGTGGGACCCAATTTTATAATAAGCTTTGTTTTTTTTTTTAAAGATTAATGAGAAACCCAGAAAGAAAAACAGATACCAGTTGTTTTGATACTCCAGAAAGAATTTTTAACTGAATACCTACATAACTTGTTTCCAAAACTTTCCTAAATTAAAAACAACTTCTCTTAAATGAAAATAGAACTAAATTAGTCAAATCTTCTTGTAAAATTTCTGTAAATAAACTTAAAGATTAGAAACGGAGTAATGTTTGTAGGACTGACAAAACTGTGGTAAAACTAAAATTGTTAACTATCATAAAAATAATAAAAAATAGACAATTTAGTATGTTGAAATCCTTAAATATATCAGTTAGTGAGTTACGAATTTGCGAGAAATACAATACCTACGTTATATTGTCTAATGCACATATTGAACATATTTTCAAAGCTTGTTATGTACACAAGCAGCCTGAGGCCTATGTGGACAGTCAGAGTATAGGGGAGTTGGGGCTGCCAACCCCTTAAAAAAAATCATCCATCGTTGCCTTTGTCAAGAAACCAAATTTGAATATTAGGTCAAAATAAATGTTTCTGGGATTTTACATCTTTAATCCTGTAGCATTTTTGAAGGAGGGTTGTGTCATTGCCCCCCCCCCCTCCAACCTGGTAGGTCACCTAGCCTTCATGCCATCAAATCAAAATTCTTTATTCAGAAAAGTATATACAGTATATACAATGAACAAGTCATGAATATGTACATATAACATATACAACATAAGCCTTATGAATCTATTATCTTAATTTATCTATGATTTAAAAAATCATCCAATGAGTAAAAAGCTTCCTTTACTAGTTGTTTTTTTTAACAATTTAAGAAAGTTGCCGATTTTACTCTCATCTTTTGAAGATCTGGGCAAACAGTCAAAGAATTTAATCCCTTTATAGGAATGTTTTATTTTAAATATTTCCAGTCTGTGTTTCTCGACATATCTTTGAGACCGTGTATTGTAGCCATGACTTCTATTTTCTGTTAAAAAGCCATTTTCTTAACATATTTTCTCGTCTCATAAATATACAGACCGTAAACTGTTAATATATCTAATTCAGAAAAAAATATATTATACAGATTCTTTACTTTTTAGATAAAATATAGTACTTAGTGTCCTTTTCTATTGAATTAAAATTTTGTTGATGTTTTTCTTGGTGGTTGCTCCATAAATACTAATTCTGTAAGCTAAATGTGATTGAATTAAAGCAAAATAGATAGATTTCAATGAGTCAATGTTGCATTGTTTTGCCATACGTCTTAAGGCATATAGACCACTCAAAAGTTTTACGCAGTATATGGTCAACATGTTTGTGCCATCTCAAATCTTTGTCAATAATCAAACCTAGAAATTTTGTGTCTTGTACTTAATCTATTAATTCGTTCTCATCAATGAAAATACTTGGGTTCGGTCTATTTTTTGCCTGATAAGTCAAAAATGAATCACTGAAGATTAGGAAAAAAATAAGGTCTGCATAACAAAACACACATAATGAAAATCCAGCAAGATGGGGCTTTACATTGTATAATTAAGTATAATATATAATAAATAATTCATGTATTTTAATATAAATAGGTTTTTTACTCAATTATATAAATAAATATTGTTTGTTTTACTATAGAATAGCCTAGTGAAGTTTTAGTAATTATGGACTCCTGTAATTACAGTTGACTATATATAAACTTGTTACTGTTTCAGATGGTTGTGCCCTATGTTTACCAAATTCTTAGGTCTTATGCTCCTGTTGTAACACTTCCCATTGCAATCATAGTTGGTGCTATAGGGTACACTTTGGAAAATATGGTACGGGAAGACAGAACTCCAAATTTTGAAAGGTACAACTTATATTAGTAATTTGATAAGTATTTATATGTGGATGTATAGTTTGCCCGTTATTTCATTGTTGTAGAAAGTTGTCACGAAAATAAACGTTTTCTTAAAATATTGGTACCCTACCGGTATACCAATAAGTTATGTTTTAATTGAAAATTTGAAAAAATTACACAGGGAAAAATATTTCCCTTTCACAATAAGAAACTTTGTAAAACCAAACAAAACAGTTCCTTTGGGAACAAATTTTATCAGTTTTGATAAGTCTTTGTATATTATTATTTTTTGTTTAGGGCCTATTCACATTAGTACCATTTTGTATTGAACATTGTTTAGGACATTAGACATTAGTTCAAATCTCTCAAAGTGGTATATATTATGGGTGGCTGTCCTGGGAATTGAACTCAGGACATGATTTATGGGCGACCTCTGAGAGCAGTAGCATAAGCAACCAAAAATTAAGATTTTTTTCTATATTTTGGGGCTGAGGAGAGGGCGTGGTGGTTCAAAGATTTGTATATAAATGATGAAAAGTAGCGCTATTCATAGTAAACAATGGATCCATCCTAGCAAAGGAATTTAAATATCTGCTTAACACGTTAAGTGCGGTGCGCCGGATTTCCGGTGGTTGTCTAACAAGGAAACAAATGCAATTATCCTGACTATACACGATTAACGCAGTGAATGCGTTAGAAGTGTTTACTGGATAAATTTCCTCTCTATATGTTTTAGGGCTTTTAACAGCGTTATAGTGAAACAAATTTTTCCTATTTATTGTTCGGTTATTGCCAAAGGTTTTGTCATTTGTTTGATGATTGTCATTTTGGTAAGGGGCTTTCTACGGAAGATTATTGTATCGAGGAGGGATCTGAAAATTGTCAATTAGTGATGTGGTAATTTATGGACTGCCCCAATTGCAAATTTGTCTGACTAGGCCTAGTAGAGGAAAATAAGGCAACAAATGAAAAAATGGCCCATGTTAAAGTAGTCCTTCATGTCCGAGAAAGTTGCTGTAAACTGATTTTAAATATCTTATGCAGCTAACAAGTTAAGAAGTGGGGTGGTTTTTCAGCCATCTCGTATATTGGGAGAGTAGGCTATGTACATGGTAGGGGTGGGCGAGTAGTGTTTTTTAAATCGAGTCAAGTATTGTTTATGTTGAAGTTGAAAAAAGATGAATCGGTAAAAGAACACTTCAAAGACCTTAACATTTTGACAGTTTACGGACAGTACATTTTTGACTCTTTAATTTATGTAAAAACCAATTTTCAAAAATTATTCTTAAACAATGAAACTCACCCTTACAACACAAGAGGTAGGAATGAAATCAAGACTGCCCAACATCGTTTAAAATTCTATGAAAAGAAAACTATTTATATGGGTTCAAAATTTCTTAAATACATTCCAAGTTCTATAAAAAAGGAAAGCAATTTAAATATATTTAAGAAAAAAGTAAAAAGTTTTTTAGTTGAACAGGCTATCTACTCTTCAGGAATTTTATGAAGGTGCTGGTTAGTTTTACTGGAAATCCTCAAATCTCATTAAAAGAACTCTTATTGTAGATTAACAAAATTACGTGTAATGTTAATATGTTAATCCAATGCAAATTTTTATTTTTATTTTCATTTTATACCAAAATATATGTATATATATAAATATAATTTATATTGTACTACAATGAATGTATGTAGGACTGTTAGACACTATTCAATGTACCAATGTTGTGCAGATGACAAATAAAGATATTTGATTGATTGAACGAAACTACTCGAGTAGCGCGACGAGTCGAATCGAGTAGTTCTTTAAAAGTAAAAAAAAAACTCATTTGTTTTATTGAAAACAATGTTTTTAACATATTAACACGTTCGCTAGCGCAGTTATATGGAATTTGTCATTCACATAGACCACAACGCAGCTGTGCGTCGAGTGGTTTATCCTGATAGATCACCGACGCATATTTGCGTCGGCTGGTCACATTGAAATAGACTGACGATGCGCTTTTGCGTCAATGTCCCATTGTTATTCAAACGTATTTCTTAGCAACGGTCTATTTTAAAGCCCTAATCTCTTTGTATCAGTCTGTGGGGATATCTGACGCACATGCGCATTGCTTGGTCTGTGGGTATGACGATTGGTGACGTCACATAGCAACTGGCAGAACTGTTGTTTACATTGTCACTTGATGCATCACTGTACAACTGTCCACGTGGCTAACCTTTCAGTTTTTGGACGTGCTTTAGTGCTGTTTGTTTGATTATTGTGCAGAACATAAACAGTGAAACGGAATAGGCTTACAAATGATAATATTTACAACAACGCAAATATGCGTCACTCGGTCTGTTGAACAAAAATACAATCTTTTTTATTATTTTCCATTGTATAGACTGATCGACGCATTTATGCAACGTTTTTAAAATTGCTCAAAGTAAAATAAAAAACAATTGTTATTGTTTACAAATGCACTTTAGGTTATTATGAAGTGAATTAATCCATTTAAACCCAATTTCTCTCATGGCCTGTTGTTAATGTTACTCCTGTACCTCCCGGCCTGTTTGTAACGTTCAGATTATTTCTTTTGGTCTGTGGGAGTGACCGGACCGACACAAATATGCGTCGCTCGGTAGCGAACGTGTTAAACTTTAATTATAAACATAACATTTTATTGAATTATTAATGTTATTATTTTTTTATGTTAACCTGTTGAGTCCTGTCGCCGCAGTTGCGTCCGAGACATATGTGCAGCGGTGGCTCGTTTCTGAAGTGTTGCAGCAGCGTGTTTACTTCATGTAAACTTGCAGCAAACGTTTTTATTTTATGTTTGCCAGGGCAAATATCTTCAACTTAAATTATGCTGAATATTATGCTGTGCAGGATGTGCCGCAAAATACCTTTCATGTGGAAGTCTATATTTAGTTTTGTGCTGTGGTTCTTGACAGCCGTTATGGTATTATCCCAGCGGTTGTTATTTGTGAATTTATGGGGAAAAACAGCCTTTCCGCAACTGCTTTAACAACATACAGTAGGAAATAGGTAATATGTACAATTTAAGAAGTAGGATATTGTGTAAACTAACAAATTAATGTACTATGTATACATCTTGACTACCTAATAATCACTGAAGTAGGCCTAAGCTATATGAGCAGGCTAAAAACCCAGGCCACTGTAGGGACCATGGGAAGCCAAACTCGGGATCCAACAGGTTAACCTTTATTTTACCATGGAAAAATAATGATTTAAATGAAAAAATATATATACTGTTTTCAACAACCATAACAAACTAAAAACAAGTATTGAAAAAAATATATCCATACAAAGAAATATACCGGGTTACTTTATCAAAACCAGAACATTTGAACAAGAAAGTGATTACAAACGTTTAACTTCTAGCCAGATAAACACAAACAGTTAGTTGTGGGTCAACAAAGAAACAATGTTGGTCAGCTGACTGATTTATTGCTTTCAACCGACCCCACCCCTCTCCTCCCATCCAGTCTTCCTTCCTTATCTCCAAGGTCAGATTTTTGACCCCCGACCCAAACACTCCCTGTGCCCTCTCTTACTTATCTTAACTCACAGGTATCCATAAATAACCCACCTGTCATTGTCTCCTTTCATATGAGCTAAAAATAGATTTTAGGCTTAATTTCCTTTATTTCAGCCACTTATTTTGTTAAACATTAGTTAGCGGTTTAAACTTGGGTAAACGGGAGTAGCTATATCATTTTCAACTAACTACTCGGGGTAAACGGCGGGAGTTTCTAACTACTCGACTCGAATTTTCGAGTAATCTCTAATACTCGCTGGGCCTTAAGAGTATTAGAAAATACTCTACAGGTACTTGAAAACTCGAGTACTCGCCCAACCCTACTACATGGACGATCCATGATATCGCTGCTCAGATTCAAACTACAGATCATCTATCAGGGCTTGAGTTATTGATTATTTAATTTGTACCTTCCAGTATCGAAGAGAGAAGAAGGAAACGCCAAGAAGAGTTGGGAAAGATCCTAATTTCTCCAGATCCTATACCAGATCCGAGCAAAATTGTACCGAGAACCATCTTAGACAAGAACTTACCTCCTTCTCTCCAACCTAGGATCATCAAGTAGCTTAGCAGTGTTAACTTGTAAATATAGTAGTAATACATAATACATTACTTTTACAATGTAAAAGTACAGCCATGTTGGGTTTCACATCTCATATTTTAAATTAGGAGTTATCTGATTTTTATTTCTTAAAGGATAGTTACTTAAATAAGTAAACAAATATATTTTTATACATGGCCTAAAAGAACTGCAGTTCAAAACATTATGACCTCAAATATATTAGAGAAATTAAGATGTTAAATATAATATTTGTGTTTCCTGTAAGTGAAGAGCAATAGTCTGTTTTTAAGTTTAAAACATTTTAGAGCAAAGCATGTTGTAATTCAGAAAATAACTAGTCAAATATGTATATTTGATAATTCAATTAACGTTTACACGAGTTTGTAAGTAAGATACGAGTGATGATGTACCAAATGTCACAATAACCATCAAATAAATGTAATAGAACTTATAATTTTAAAACACTTTTATTTTTAAAACATTCTTTGTGATTTTTCATTGGTGGTTTTGGAACAATTTTAGCCTTTTTTGTCAACCCTTATAATCTCAACTGACGCATGTTTTTATAAAATTCAATAAGCTTGTTTTGAAAGGGTTTCTTCAAGGGAAACAAATCGAAAATTGCAATAATTATTGTTCTTTTTTTCAATTATTTGTCAGAAGGCCATTTTCTTAAACAGTTTTGATAGTATTTATTACAATTTTGATTAAGTAAGGGGCAGTTTGGTAGTGCCATTGTGTTATGAAATATAGTTGGCATTATAAAATAAGTTTTGAAATTTGTTAAAGGACTGCTAGCTAGTCTGTTCGGGTCTTACCCATTTTTATTTTTTATAGGAACTGGCTTTGTTCTGCCTATGCCAGTGCTAGTTCTGTTGTTAATAGGTTGTAAATTTTATAAATAAATAGTTTTATGTACTTGTTATCTTGGTGTATTCCTCCTTTTTATAACTGGAAATGCAAACGTAATATTAGGCCTATGTAATTAGAAAGGAAAGTATTCTTTAAAAAATCAGTTCATTATTATTCTCTTAGCATTTAACATTCACTTTATTAGTGCAATTATTGATTTCCGAGTTCAATTAAGCACAGTTTGTAAAGATAAACTAATTTAGAATGAAAATCTAAATCTAATAACTATGTTATATTGTCAAAATATATGTAATTGACAAATTTATAATCCTATAAATAAATTATTGTTATTTGTAATGGATACAATTTAATCTGAGTATATTTTACATCAATATGATATCGATTGTAGGTTCGTAAGCCCATCATCAGTCAATGCCATGCAGGTTAACCGAGTTGTTAAAAATCCCTCCGTCAAGGGAGATAATAAACACACAGACACAGAACATGAATATGGATTGATCAAATATGTAATTTTCTCGGGTGACCACGGTTACTTCACTTTCACTGGGACTAGTCTAACCTCACTTTCATTCTGATAAATCGTGTGAAGTAAAATCTATATCATATTGATGCAAAATACATTTGGATTTTAAGGTAAGGAAAAATCTACTACTCAATTCGGAGGTTATGAGTGATTAAAATTTAATTTGTTTTAACTGATACAAGTAAATAAATTATTTTACAGCATATCCTAGAAAAATTTCAATTTAATTTAGACTGGATGTCCACATTTTTCTTATCAGCAAATAATTCATGATTTTTCATAATTAATTCGACTTCAACATGCCCAGTAAACAATGTATTTTCTTACATTGACATTAAATGCACGGTAAAACATCATAAATATCAAAAGTTAAATTTATTATATAGCATATTTGTTTCTTATTAAGTTTCTTTCTAGTCACAGACAGTTTAGGTTAAGGTATTTATTATCTATAGAAATTTCACAGTTTTTTGATAGTTTTTAAGAAAACTCAAATCATAATGAAACAAAGTTTAGGACGTATTTTAATTTTTTTTTACAGCTCGTTTTAAAGGTTAAGTAAACATCACTAAACCTGTTAAAAGAAGAATGTTATTAATTTTGGTGGTTCATCTGCCCTACCTTTTTGTGTACGACTAGTAGCAGTAAATAAAGCAATTTTAAATTTTTAAACCTGATGATTAGATGGTAGATCAATGGCTTAATGTCCAAATGTAACAGTGAATTTGTACTTTAATGAGACTGAGGTAAAGGCTGATGTATAAGATTAACCACTGTTGCAATCGATTGTTTCTTGGGAATATATGACCATGTATGTTTTTACAAATAATATACTTCAGGTATCTTTTTGTATAGGTTAGGTGAATAAAACACATGCGATACATAATGCAAAACCTCTATTGTATCTAGTAAACCCATTCTGTGAAAATGACATTGAGTTTAAACAATTGTCTTGTAACATCTTCTTTGTTGTAACATCTTCTTTCCTGTGAGGTTACAATTACAACAAGTTTGTTACTTTGTTACCATTGTTTTGGTTTCTGTTTCCACTATATCACTAGTTCATAACTTCACTTCAAAGTCCCTATTGCTGAACTTGCAAGAAGAGTATTCCAAGTAAGAAATGGAGTGTAAACTCACATTCAAACCCATTAAAGTAATAGTAAGATAAAGTACAGAATAAGTAATGAAAAATGAAATATAATACCACATTTGTACTTTTCTTAGTGGAATAATCAATTCACACATAGTTCATTAAAATTCCATGTCGACTACGATTTTAAATGCTTTTCATATTAATAAATGGATTCATTTAGGTTTTACTACTAGTCCATGTTTTTACCTATGGAAAAACATACCTGTAGAACAAAGGGTTTATAGCTATTTACGTACCTAAGGTAGTAAGAGCGTCATCACAGCGTGAGGGTGATGCTTGGAAGCACAAGTGCGTTAAACGCGACTTACTACACGAGGCGCGTACACTATTTTATCCCCCCCCACCCCACAATATATAGGCAACGTAAATATAAAAAATATTGTAATTTAAGAACTGGCACTGCAGGTTAAGGTTGTATCAGCATCAAAACAAACAATCATTCTATGTTGTGAAATCTTTAATTGTTATAAACAGCTGATTGAGCTCTGCCAGGGGTGTAGTCGTAACACTGAGTCATTACCTCCCTGGTCTATAATAAAGCTCATTATTTACCTCTCAATATGGGGACATTTAACATGTGATGGGCGATAATTCAATTTACTAACTCCTGGACATGAAAAAAATTGCTTTTTATTATACAGTGGAACCTCGATAACTCAAGCTTCAGGGGAACGGAAAAAAATTCCGTTATCGAATATTTCGAAATATCGAGGTTTGACTTATCAAGGTGATTTTCCACAGACTTTGACTTATTCATAATCAAAATCAAATGATTTATTGGCCTTCAAGTCACAGATCATTGACAAAGTCACATCACAGCTTCATTGACAGCCAGGTCCAATATCAGGTAAAAATTACAATATTTTTTTTAGAAAGCTTATCTCTTATTTAATTTGGTCATTACACTAATACTACTATAAAATAACTTTTCCAAGTGGTAAGATTAATTGGTAATCAAACAGTTGTAGAGTATATTAGTTTGTATGAGTATTGTACAGTAATAGGAAAATCAAAACACCACAGTCCTCATATGAAAAAATTCATCCAGTGAATAAAAGGATCCGTTAGCCATAGATAATACTTATTAAGAAACATTCTATTGTTATACCTTTGCACCAGATGTACCAACTGTTAGTAGAAATCACCTCAGTGCAATCAAAGAATGACTATTAAGAGTCTTGCTTAGTTTATTAAAATTTATACTTGCGGAGTTCTTATTTCTGGTATTGTGGGAGTGGTTTTTATGTTTTACTGCTAGACATTATTAAGTGTGGATTTTGAACAATATACTTTATATGATCAAACAGATACAAATTTATTATTGTTTGAATTTTTAAACTAATAAAAAGAGGTTTGCAGTTTTCTAGTGGTTGTGAATTAGTAATTACTCTTACGGCTTTTTTTGGAGGATTAGAATATTGAGGGTCACGGTAACGCAATAGATGAATCATGGAAGTGTAAAATCCTTATATCATTTTGTGCTTTGTATCATAAATAATCATACCACATAATAATTATTTTTAAAATTAAAAAGGATTTGAAAAATTTTGAATGTCTAAAATAAACCTGGAAATATTTTGTAAAGCTTCTTTGGTTAACGTAGTAGAGGATGAACTTCTTCCTTCGGTGAAAATGTTGCAGGGTAGGAAAATAACAATGACTCACATTTTGGTGATGTTTTGCCCGTTCTAACACTTCCTGTCTATTTTCTAGATGTTTTTAGCCACTTCTCATCACCTGCCTCAAACAAATCCCTCCCCCTTTCGGAAATAAGTTCTGACCATCACCATCTACGCATCAATTTCAATTTTTCTAAAAATCAATGTACTATGTACATTGTACAATGTACTAAATTTGTAAGGCTTTTAAAACCATTTTCAAAATGAAGAAAACAAGATAACAATTAAAATTGCAGAGCATTTTTGGAATTAGGGTGAAGCAGTACGACACTTATTTTTGGTTTAAACGTGTCGACAGTGTTCACTGTTCACTGGTGTTCCAAACTGCTTCCCGATGTCACTTTTTTTATTTCCTGAGTCAAAAGCCTCAAATAATCTTCAACTTCTCCATAGGGTAGAGTTTTGCCAAACTGCAAACACTTTATAAAAACACAACCTAAAAACTACGTTTCACGCACAACATCCAGAACCTATAAACTCGCACTAACGACACTGGACACAAATCTAATCAAATCAAAACTGTTTTATATAAAAAAATACATAATTTACAACAATATGAGACTGTTCCTTATGTACAAAATGAGATCCTCACATAGCTGAAACCCGTGCGTGAGGATGAGTGTGTTTGATATGGGTGTTGCTCATCAAGATAAATTTGTCGATTGTTTTACCGACACCAGGAGCACCCGGAAAGAGTAGATGTAGTGGGGAGGGAGGGTTGGAATTTCCGACTGCAAAGTCACTGGAGGTTTGGTGAATGAACAACTTTGACTTTTAGAGGTTCTCTAGTCAATACTTTGACTTATAGAGGTACGGCGATTGTAAAGATTCGAGTTATAGAGGTTCTACAGCTAAAACTTTGAGTTATAGAGGTGCTACATGTAAGAATGCTGAACAAATTTGAGTTATCGAGTTGTTTCTTGCTAACCCTTTTACTTACAGAATAAAATAACTTAGCGTTAGGTAGGCAAGTTAAAGGGGAATAAAACAAATTCGAGCTATCGAGGTTCCACTGTAAAAGCAAAGCTGGGGTGCTGAATGAGATTTGAATGAAAAATTATGAATTTGTCTGCTTAACAAATTGGGCCGATCAGGTGACTAAACTGGGCCAGCCCAAAACATGGAACATCCAGGGCAGACCACAAGCAGTGAGTTAGTGAACCCCAGGACCAACACGAATGCCAACTGTACAACTCTGGGGGAACAGCGAAGACACTGATCGTCGAATCCAGAGACCAAGCGTCCCTCATGTGCGCCAGATATCCCCACAGACTAGTACAAAATAATAAGAGTTAAAAATTATGATGTTGCAGCTATTTAAAAGATGGGTACACATGGCCCACATGTAGGAAGCCAGTCTACTGGATTGGCCTGAGTGCCTCATATCATATATATGCTGGCCTCTGGAAAAATAATTTTAGAGGCGCACAGGTTGATGGTGAGTCTATATTTATGGTTTTCTTTAATCTCATTGTCATTGTTCCAAATCCAAACAGTGCTCAGGGTGAATGACAAGTCTAGTTTATTTATATATGACCCAGAATGGTTTTTGTGGATGTGGCTGACTTATTTAATTTGTTATTATATATGAAATCAGCTATTTGTTGGGGTACTGATAGTGTAGTTTACAGCATAAGTAGTCAAACCCATAAAACTAGAACTAAACTAGGTCTGGCTGTCTTGAAGGTGGTGATGGGACTAGGAGTTTTCATGGGGTAAAGTATTGATTTTGTTGGAAAATTCAGTAAACTATTCTACACTTGTTTATAATTTAATTTCTTAACGGTGATCAAAGCAATAGAACATAACAATATTTAAAAAAGAAATGGTAATTTCTGGATAAAATCAAATTCAAATAACTTTACATAATCGTTTGATTAAATTGTTAAATGACTAATAATCATTTGGCACGATATGGTAGCACATCATGACTCAAGTTACAAAACTTCCTATCCTACATACAAAACAAGATGCATGTCACAGTCAGTGCAACTACTAACGACAGGGTCGGGCCAAGCAGACTGCTCACAATGAGGTACACTAGGAAGAAAACCACTGCTTTAGCCACTGTATCAATCCACCAACTCCTGAAAACATTTAACATGAGTGATAAAACACTTAGTACAGCATAGCGTTTTGGTACAAAAAGCTTTAGTTGTATAGTACTGTCTTACCCTGGTAGGTAATCCAATATTCCTGTAGTCCTATATTAATTGCAAATGCATGCATTGTAAATAAAATTATAAACTTCTTTTTAGTAATTTCCTTTACTCTTATCAATACAAAAGAGCGTATTTATAAATACAGGGTGAATCAGACCACCTGTCCAGCATGTATAACGGGAGAACGGTTTGGTCTAAAGTCAAATTTTTGTTCTGCAATCAGCAAAATACATTATTTTTCCATATGAAATGCATGTTTTGTACATAGAACATGGAATGAATGTGGACACAGAATACATGCACGTGTTATGCAAATTAACATGCATTTCATATAGGAAAATAATGTTTATTGCTGATTTCAGAAAAACTAAAAGAGATACAAGGTTGGTGTAAATTAAAAAGTTACTAGGATTTACAAGACCTTTTCAATGGTATGCTTTTTGACATACGCTACCATTTGACTTTTTGAATTTTGGTCATTTAGGTATTTTATGAATAAATAATTTTTTGAAATATAGATTTTCTCAAAAACGCCCGTAGCATACCAGAGTAAAGCTGAGTATCACGAGTAAGAAATTTAAGTCGGATAAAAGATACGAGTAGTGTTTTAGAAAATACAGGTTATTTCGTATAGGTAAATATTTTACATAAAAATGCCCGCCTTTTGAAACGAATAAAGATAAGTGAATTTTGTTTTCGCTACAATGTTTATTTTAACGAGACCTTTAAAATGATGTATAATATTCCCTATGTTTACACAAGAAAATTTTGAGATTCGAACCTGTGACCTTCAGTTTTGGAACATTCTGTACATAGATTTTGATGAAAATATTTTTAATAGATATGTGTTTTAGTGGGGAAGAATTTGGTTTGACGACTTTACTTTAGACCAAATCGTTCTCCCGTTATACATGCCGGACGGGTGGTCTGACTCACCCTGTATATTTCAATAAAATTTATAAGCAAATGAATCTAATTGTGATTGTATAAAAAACAAAGAGCTTCATAACAATTTGTTTATAATTTTCTAGAAAGGTAATCTGAAAACCTTTAGTATCAGTAAAATGAGTTACAATTCTCTAATAAAAGGTTAATACATATACTTATACAAATATGATATTTTATTGGCTGGTGAGAACATTAGCTGGAAGTGGGGTCTCTCAAAGTGTAACCAGCTCCTTTTAATGCATAGATACTTCCAGTTGTAGATGAGTTCTTTGTTAATATTTGATTTGTAAATCAGACAGCTTAGAGTTGATTGTTAATTATTATCGGACACGGTTCAGAGCGCTGGCCTCGCAAGCCAGACACGATCAAACATAGGCTAAATCCCAGCTGACTGCTATGTTACCGCAATATCTAGGATAATTATACAGTAGGTGTCATGCACAGCTTTTTTTTTTCTTTTAAAATAAAACCTCAACTGCCCGTCGCCACAGACTGACCTGTGAGGTGAACTTAAGACAGCGAGGTACCGTAACGGCATTAGTCACATGCAAGCCAGAGGTGACCACTCATGATCTTACTGGAGTCGACCGGGACCGGGATCGAACCGGCCACGTCTGACTTGCTGGTCAGGCACTTTAGCTCTGAGCTACCGCGTCCGGTGGACCAACAACTTTGTTAAGCTGACATGACTGACAAACCACCAATTTTGATACCCGTCTGCCTTTGGTTAGGCAACAGTGACATCACATTGTTACATTTTTGTTTTGTTCATAATCCAGATCAATGTAGAATTATAATGGACTGTCGAAGTCGAAACAACGTCATTCAGTCTAGTTTTGACAGATGGAAGCTTTGTTGTGTTACAAATAGCTGGTGGACACCGCTAACGCCACTGATCTACTGCGCATCTTGTTTATCATACCTACCATATAATTATTCTAGATACTGTGTACATTACTGTTTATGAGCAGTCACCACTGGCTTTCCCATATAAACAAAGCTGTTATGGTACCTCACTGTTTTAATATTGCTGCACAGGCAAATTAGCCTGGCGATGAGCTGTTAATATTTTCTTTTTTTAATAAAACAACTAACAATGTTTCTTGCTATTTCTGTGGTCTAGCTACAACAATTGTCAGCTTGAATTTTGCTTGAAAATATCTTCAGTAACAGAACAAATACAATAAAGGAAAGTGGCAACATTTGTTAGAGAGTTGTTCTCAAAGCCTATTAAAGAACTTTCAACAAAGCACCACAACAGCAACAGAAGGAGACAACTCACCGCGTGAGGTGTTTGGTTGTAACGTGGTCAACATTCGGTCCCTCCTTGTGGAAGAAGCGTTTCACCCCGAGAGCACATCCTTCAAGATACTCAGGCCAGGGGATCTGAGCCACATCGAAGTTGTATGTCTCTTGGTCTGCTTTGCTGAGAGAGCTCGCAAGAGCCTCTGTGTTAGTCGTGTCGAACTTCCATTCATTCACAGTGAAATATTTTGAGAGCAACATTCCCCGAACGTACTTGTTTTGAATGCCAAGTAATCTGAAAGACAACATCAGTATTGATATTAAATCAGTCTTAAGTCCCAAAAATGTAGGCTGATTTGCAATTAGAAAGACGCCTCCTTTATGTTAAGTATTTAATATATAACGCTAACTCTTATTGCATACAGATTCCTTGTATGGTGCCACCAACAAAAGAAAACGTGAATGTTATTTTAAAAGTACAAAAAAGACAATCTGAACTATATTAAAGATACAGTTTGATGGATGATTCAGTACAAAATTATGTTACTCCAACATCAGTAGTGAGATTTAACATTTTAACTCGGTCATCACACAATGCCATATTTAATATTTCCTTTTCCCAAAAAAGATGTTGGGAGTTAAGGGAATATATATGTATATATATATATATATATATATATATATATATATACAATTATTGAGAACTCTGTTTTTTTTTTAATAAAACTTTTTAAATCAAATGTCTTAAAGTAGAATTGTTACAATTTTCTGCTCAAGTACTAAGGAACTATATCTGCTTTTGATTTAATTTCATAATAACACCTGTCTTCTATATTTTTCATAAATTTACTCATAATAGTGTTGCAAAATTAAAGAGGCATCTCTTATCAAACGTACAGTTATGACATCACAATGTATTCTGACTCTGTAATGAGTGTTGACGTTTTTACCACATATGAATCCAATAGTGACTAGTCCAAAAGTTTGACAACTGCTTGGTCGGCGTATACAAGCGCTACAGATAGCCCCGAGCTCTGATGAGTACGCCCGAAGTTATGAGAATTGCTACGAGTTGCTGTCCATTTGCATTAACAGTGGGGATAGATGGGAGGGGGGATGAAAAGACTGTCAATAATCACAGGGAAAGTAGCGAATCTCACATCGGACAAGCTTGGTAGTGCTCTTGTGTTCCCTGGTGCACTAGACAGGGGTTTAAATGCTTTTGACTGTTATTAACATGCTTTTATTACAAATTCTAGTGAATAGTTGAGGATATTTATAACTTTTATTATTTTAAAAGAGTTCATTATATTAATACATTTATTTTAGTCATCTCCGAAACAAAAAATGACAACAGGCCTCGCCACTAGCAACAGCATATAAGCTAATGGGTTTTGTTCATTAAAGCCAGTTTTTCATCTTTTTTCTCCACCAGATCAAGGTAATAAAGTGGTTCAAGCTCCGAATATTTTGTCCCCCCCTCCCGGAATCAAACCTGTAACCAGTTGAACAGAAGATCAAGGTGCTATATGTTAGGCTAACGAGATGCCCAGATGGTTTTAGCTAAGATTTGTGTCAGGAAGCTCTAGTTTATACAGTATTCAAATAATGGGAAATCTGTGGTAATTTTTGGAATTTGGTTTTTATTTCATGCAACTCAATTTACTAGTAAAGTAGACTGTCAGAAATCCAGACTACTGTGGCTGACGGTCGGTCCAGATTTTAAAAAATCCAGATTTCCCGGAGGTGGGCATGAATCATCAGTTCCACCTTTATAGTGAATAATTATGACAATTTGTGTACACATTTATTACATGAAAACGTGATAAAACTGTAGTTTATCAGAAAATATTGAAATGTATGTACATTTGTAAAGATTTAATAAGTCACTCTAAATCATAAATAAAGTCTA
The DNA here is from genome assembly GCA_963675035.1 of Allygus modestus. Classification (NCBI taxonomy): domain Eukaryota; kingdom Metazoa; phylum Arthropoda; class Insecta; order Hemiptera; family Cicadellidae; genus Allygus; species Allygus modestus. The sequence continues at coordinate 2,627,923 of OY776113.1, forward strand.
CTGTAATAAAAACTGTCACCGGTCTACTGATTTACATTGTCAGTGATGAGTCATCGATGAGAAGACCTGAACAGAGCAGCGCACGGGATATGTAAACAAAAACAAATACTAAAAACGGCGCATGTCGATGCATGACATTTTTGTAACGCGGAATAATCCCTTAAAAATTGAAGGCGCTTAATCATAAAATTCCGTTTTTATTTGCAACAAAAATTCAGAATCATCGGTCCGAATAACAAGGAGTCCGGGATAAGTGGGATCCGGATTTCTGAGAGTCTACTCTGTACCAAAAGTCATATTTCATACAAATTTATGAATGGGCATCCCTATTTCCTTTACTGCATTCTCCAACAGGTGGTTAGCATTGTTGTAGTATTGTTTATTTTATTTGATATTATTTTGAAATTAGTGCATTAAAAGTTCTAAAATGGTTTTTCAAATTTACTGAAAAGAGTGGACCGATGTAAGGATACTTTTCGAGCACTTAGTCCGAAACATATATTTAAATTATTAAGTTACATAAACTATTTGTAGCTAGTGCCAAAGGCGTTGTAACATATGTCAAATATTGTTAATTTGTAATCAAAATTCTGGATTGTGTAAAACACCCCCTTTATAAAACTGTTGCCCTTACATATGGTTCCGCCCTTGGAGTTTGTGGAGCGCGTACAGCAGAAGTGCAGGGACATATTGGGAGATAGCCAGTTTGAAGGCGACCCAGGGCATGTAGGTGCGACATTTGGCGCCGGGGTACCAGACAGGCGCGAGGCAGGGGCTGTGACGGACACCTGCGATAGTGTGTGACGCATACCCATGCCACAGCAGAGGGTTCTTGGACCCTGACGTCATGTGGAACACCTTCACCCCAGCGTCACTGTGGAAACGATTTTGCAGTTTAAGCAGATGTTTTAGAGTCAATTAAAAAATCAGATATCCAGAGATATCTGATTCAGATACTCCTGTTTACTTGCCAGTGGTGTAATGTATTAACTTTTTAAAAATACAATTTTATTTTATATTTTGACTCAAGAGGATGTTGGCAATGATTAAAAACCTTATAAGAAGCGCAACGCCCTTGTTAAAGATTCAGCCCAGTTTTATTTGAATTTGGCAAGCTCAGCGCGGCAGCCACTATGGAAGTGGGAGCGCTACTGTTGTCGGTGCGGCAGGTGTGAGTGAGACAGAGAACGTTTTGACGGATGGCACGGCCAGTCAGAGAGAGAAGGAAATACTAAATGTGGTGCCAAGTGTTGTTGAGTCACTGAAGGGTGATATTTTTCAGCTGTGCTGCCAAGCGCCTGCCACACTAAGCTCGTTTTGGCAGCAACCAACCGAGCTGAATATTCACCATAAGCGTTGCGCTTCTTATAAGTTTTGTATTCATTGACGGAGACTCTGGTGCTGCTGGTCAGGCTTGAGTTACGGTGAAACTCGGAACTAACCTCAATCTCATATCCAGTCCAATTCGTAAACTGTATGTGCTGCATTCTGTGGTAAACCCAATGAACTATCATTAATGATTCATTATGTTTAAGTAATCATCCGATCCAAGTCAACTGTAATGTCCTTTAGATTCACGTAACTTTACATCCAAATTAGGCATATCCCTGAGGTAGAGTACAAATGGCATTTAATTCAGTTTTCTATTTACGTGCTCGAGAAAATTAATAACAAAGCAGGAAAGCCTTTTACTACACACACAAGTACTTATTTTGGGATATTACATTTAGTACATCATAAATGTTTTATTTGGGTTTTCTAAGAAACTTTCAATCTTGTTAATAACGCAGTATGCACATTAAACCAGGTAATTATGGAAAAAACCAACTGATTATTTTACTTTTTAATTGTGAGTAAACAAGTAAAAACAAAATACTTACCTGAATGCAATATGGGGAGCAGAAGCAATCATAAAGGTTGACTGCCAAATCGCAAGGGACCATATCTGCTACTTACCTGAATGCAATATGGGGAGCAGAAGCAATCATAAGGTTGACTACCAAATCGCAAGGGACCATATCTGCTACTTACCTGAATGCAATATGGGGAGCAGAAGCAATCATAAGGTTGACTACCAAATCGCAAGGGACCATATCTGCTACTTACCTGAATGCAATATGGGGAGCAGAAGCAATCATAAGGTTGACTACCAAATCGCAAGGGACCATATCTGCTACTTTTTTCCCATCAGCTAGAATGGTACGGAAAACTCCTTTCCCCGCTCCAGCAATGAAGGCAAAAGCTCCGTTATTCACACTATCCACCCATCCTTGGACAGGCTCCTTTAGTGTTCCGAGAACTGAAAAGATATTAGAGTCAATATGAGTTACATTTGATTCAAAAAATATCATTGTATAAATGGTTAAGGTTTAATTTAAATAATTTATTCCAAAAATACCACCAAAAGTGGTGATTAGTTCAATTAAAGTTTTTTTTTTAAATATGTTAAACGATTGTTACAATTACATTAAAAATTATCTAAAAGGGATTAACTAATATTTTGTACAAATTCACAATCTTCATTTTAACAAATTTCATCTAGAAATTTGTCCAAATAAATAGTCAATAGTTTATCTTCACATTACGTTTACATAAATCAGCAATGCTGGAGAAACAGGTGAAATTGTCAGACTAAATATACAAAAACTAAAATCTAATAAACTGTATCTCAATGCTTACATAAAGTCAAACTCAATAGCTATAATTTCATTAAGCATATTCACAATAATAGGCTTTATTTATTAAAAACTTTGAAGTTTCTCTTTTGAAAATTTCAACGTTTTCAGTTAATTGATTTCAAAGAATCAGAAAATTTGTTATAACATTGTTTTCCTTCGTACTATGGCAGTTTTTCTGACATATTTAATTTTGAATTCGGCAATAATTTACTTCGCTGGCTAAAACCTACAGGAGTGATCTTACTCGGATTCCCAGTTTACTTTCCCTTATCCTTACCCATGAATCCACAGCCACTAAAGTGTATCACATTATTTTGTTTTCTCTTTGTCTCCCTCTAGCTTCATCTTTAGGTCTTTGCCGTTACCTAAGATGTCGAGGCACTCAGATTGTCAGACCAGCAGATCAGTGAACTTACCAGCTTCTTGTTACCCATAGACCTAGGTAGTTATTACCTATGGACGGACGAATAATCGCAACCGGCACTGCTCCTCTCTCTTTCAGTATTACATTTTCCGCTAGTAGCTTAGTGAACGAGTAAGTGTTAGGATGTCCACTCAGAATTCTGGAAAAAACGCAGTACTAATGAAGATTGATTGATTAAAAACTGTGAGACTGAAGTTTGAATGTAAGAATGAAACAGGATTAAGTTATTTTGGGACAACTGTTAGGTACACCCACCCGTTTATCTATAATATTATAAAGAAGAGGTGGTTTCTGTCTGTCTGTCTGTCTGTCTGTCTGTCTGATGTTCCGGGTGAAAGCAAAAACTACTGAACCGACTGGGCTGAAACTTTACACAAAGGGAGATTTTGAACCCATGCAACACATAGGCCTATTCACATCCTTAAAATCCCCTCGGGCTACGCCCCGTGAACGTCCAAAGTTTCAATGTTTACATTTCAGAAGAAAGTAAACATTCAGGAACTGTAATGCGAACAGCTGTGGATTCTTTCATTTGACAGCTTAAAGAGCAGAAGAAACATCTGTTTCAAGCTAACTAAAATGCAAATTGCATTGACTAAAGAACGGGTAGAGAAAAGCCCTGTGCGAAGAACGGGTACGTCAGCTAGTAGGTCTATATATCTGCAGTTGATCCACAAATTGCAAACTATGAAGACAAGTTGACGCGGTTTTAATTGCAGACATTTGCCATCGCTGGATAGAGAAAATAAGTCTCATGACCTTTTGTGATCTGGAATCTGATTTTGTATTCAGGTCCAAAGAATACCTGCTAGAACATAACAAAATCAGTAGCATCTAATCCAGGCAAAGATGGACGCTAATCACCAAAGACCTAAAACAGAGAACTGAACAACTAGTATCAGTCTCAGGCTAGTCTTCCCATTATACAGTAGAGCTCTATGTCTCTTTTGTGTTTTTTTGCTCTTGTGTAGTACTGGTTTTTCTCTGTATTTTTTCCTGCTTTCTGCGGTTGTCATTTTTAGCTCTTCTGTAAATTGTTTCCACCTTTGCCTGTATTTTTGCATCGATTTTATTATGTTCTATGTGTATTTCGCTCCTAAAGATGGGATCAGTCTCAAGAATGCAACAAGTCATGAGTTGTTTTCCTTTAATTAGTGATAGCTAATGTTTGCAAAAATGTCTTGATTATAACAAGCATCAACATAAACTTACAATCACCATCAATGAATTTCAAACAAAGAAGTAGAATTGTAAACACATACGCTCATACACATTCAAAGTGTGACGTATCGGTTGTGTTTCAGAAAGGGACTCAAACATTGATTTGTCCCAGGAGTGTTTTTTCAAGATGTTTGGGAAATGACAATAAACCGCTTGAACAATGAGCCTTAAATTTCAAGATCTGATGCTTGAACGAACATCTCGACAAAACTCTTAATCCGAAGAAGCAAAGTGTTTGAGTTTCCGTGTGAAATGTCACAATTTTGTGAGACTAATTGGAATTTTAATGTATACGGGGATGTGCATGTTTACTTGTATACGCATGAGTCATCTCTGTATGTTTTCAAATCATAGATGAGAATCAACAATCAAATTAATAGGCGAGTCATAAAATGTTGGTGTCATGTTGGTAATACATATAGTGTTATAAAATATAATAATCCCCACCAAAAATAAATGTTTCTTAAAAACAGTTGAAAATAATTCACAGTGAAGGATACACAAATTTCTAAAATTTATTTAATTGGCTTTGACAACTAATTCACGTTTAATTTGTATTTTGTTATTGTGTGTAATTTTTTTTATTTCAGTTTTAGGTATTTCAATACCCAACACATTACCAACAGTGTTTAAATCTAATATAAAATCAAATGTTTAAACAATTATACTATGCATTGGTTGTCCAGGTCTAACAACAATATCAAAACCAATTTCAAAGATATTTATAACTTACGTGGGAGTGACTTGGGCTATTTCTGAAGGAGACAGTTGGGAGAGCGACGTTGCAAGTTCGTCAGTGTCGTAGGTAGTGGGGTAGATCTGCTCCGCTACAATAGATGTCTGGGTGCAGTTACAGTACGCAGTCGACACATATACGAGTGCCTGTTAATAACAAAACAGACAAAAGTTAGCTATGAATAAAAGGAGATATAAAGAAAGATAAGTATCATGTTATATATTAAAGTAGTAGGACATTTTTGTGCAGAGGCCACCATTGAAACTATTAATTCTTTATCGATCATTCACATCTTGCTTGAACCCCTTAAGGTGGCAGTCTAAATAAAAAAAACCATAAACTCAGTAATTGCAAAACAGTAATTTAATTGCCCTATTTAAATAACACGGATCAGCTGATAGCCAGGAGTAACTGTTTTGCATACCATTCTATAATAACAAACTGAATTATTTGTTCTTTTTTGTTTAAAATTTACATCAATAATGAGTGATCAGTGCTGTAGGTTTCAAATGGTTTCCTCATTTTATTTTTATGTCAGTAAATGTTATCATGGCAGTCTTTGTGCCACTGTGACCCTACTTAAGCTTTATTTTAAAAATGACTTCTAAAATATACTTATTAATGAGGTACATACCGACACTAATTTATAGAGATGTAATAAATGTTGTTATAAGGTAGATGATTTTTTCAGCTAGTTTATCATTACATTTTTAGATTGTAGTAACTTAAGTGACACTATTCATGTATGAAATGTACAAAATGAATAGAGGATGTTCTGATTCTGATTAGTGGTGCAGAGTTGATGCCTGGCGCTCTCCTCTGCCAGACACAAGATGGACAGCGCCAGGTCTACTTTTGACACGATAACAACTTTATTCAAACTGACACAGGAAGCATGACACAGTTTTTTACATTCTGAACGACTTATCTGTGTCGAGGTTGGACAGTAGATATTTTGTAGACTGAGCAATCAGAATTTTAAAGTGTTTTTAAACTTACACAAGCGTAAATGAAGCTGAAATACTGTCTAGTATATGTTAAAGTTCAACATAAGGCAGTGTAACATAACAATTGAAGTTACTGGTGATGACTCACCACACTCGCAGAGACAGGAGCCTGTCATGATAACACGATTTATAAAAATAAATTTAATATGTGTATCTTGATATTGAAAGAAATAACCATTTTTTTAAATTTGATGTTGATTCTAGTTTTGATTTGAGCAAAATGCCCTAGTCTTCTTTCTGGTTACTTTCCACGGTTCGGTTAAATTATAGAACTACCTGCTCGGACCTGTAAAAAACTTTCAGGGGCGATTTTAGGAATTTTATTTTTGGTGGGCCCTATTCCGTATAATAATATACAATAATTATTTTAATATTATTTCAAACACCTAAAGCAAATTGTTTAGTTTAATTTTTATATGAGATCAGCAAGGTCTCGATTCCCAGAAAAACAAAAGTATAGTTATTCTGGGATCAGCATATATCACAATCGTGCATTTTTACGCCACTTTAGGGGAATAAAGTGATTCTTTTCTGCACTCGAATTTTTTTTATGGTACATTATAAGAAATGAGGTGGGAAGAGTGAATCACTCGTGTCACACTGACCAACCAGCTGTGAAACTGTCGTCGCCGGCCAGTGCAGCCAACCCCTCGTGATCCACTGAAATACAGTAGACTCTCAGATATCAATGAGGTGGGAAGAGTGAATCACTCGTGTCACACTGACCAACCAGCTGTGAAACTGTCGTCGCCGGCCAGTGCAGCCAACCCCTCGTGATCCACTGAAATACAGTAGACTCTCAGATATCAATGAGGTGGGAAGAGTGAATCACTCGTGTCACACTGACCAACCAGCTGTGAAACTGTCGTCGCCGGCCAGTGCAGCCAACCCCTCGTGATCCACTGAAATACAGTAGACTCTCAGATATCAATGAGGTGGGAAGAGTGAATCACTCGTGTCACACTGACCAACCAGCTGTGAAACTGTCGTCGCCGGCCAGTGCAGCCAACCCCTCGTGATCCACTGAAATACAGTAGACTCTCAGATATCAGGATCGGCCTAGTCTGGACTCCAGGCAGTCTGGACTCCAGGCAGTCTGGACTCCAGGCAGTCTGGACCGACGACCTTGAATTTTTGTATAAATTTTTTCGTTGCAAAAATACAAAAAAAAAAACTTCCCATACGAGTGCCTTTAGTTTTCATATAATTTGCCCGAATTACACAAAAATGTCATCTAGTTTGCATCGTATTTTAGAAGCTTACTCTTGTATTAGTACATAGCATATTGCACATCGCAAACCCGTGTTGTCATAATTGTTCGCCATAAAGGTGGAATTGATGACTCATGCCCACCTACGGGAAATCCGGATGACCGTCTACCACATTGGTCCGGATTTCTGAGAGTCTACTTTACCACCAAATTTCCCTTTGTAAAATCTCGGCAAAATAAGTGTATATAAATGAAACCTAAGTATAATGTAAATGTGTGGGTGAGTGGGTTTCACCCACTAACACCTCCCCTGAAACTTACCTTGACGTTTTTCATGAGTTGACAAAGGTTGATGATGCGCCGTGTCCCGAGCACGTTGGTGTTGATGGCGTTGGGGAGGGGGGAGCTGAAGTTGAGACTGGCAGCCACGTGGAACACTACCGAGACCTTGTCCCTGAGGGTCTGGCAGTGGGTGGGGCTGAGCCCTAGACCCGGAGCTGCTACATCCGCTGCCACCGCCACCACCTTCTCCAGGGAGGACCTCTTGGTCTGGCTGAAAACCTTTCGACAAAATCAACTTGTTATATGAAAACCTCAACAGCCCCTCGCGGATGGTCAATAGGGTTGTGCGGCGATCCAAGGACAGGGTTGGTATTGGTCACATATAGGTCAATGGTGGTAGCTGGATAGCTCAAAGAAAATGCATCACCCAAATATTTGGGTGAAAAATGAGGAGACTGCACTCCTATTTTAGAACTACATCCAAATGCATGTTTTATTATTATTTACTCATGTGATATGTAAACCTCAGTTTACCTTATATCTCGTATTTGTTGTGCTGTAATTTTATTAATGGATTAAACATGTTTTTCATCCATTTTCATTCCTATTTTTTCTCTGGCAGCCAATGGGTAAATACTAGAATAATTAGGCAATAAACTTTGTTATTGTCATTAAATAATTTCTTGGCCATAATCAATCCTGCACCTAACGGTAAAAATATAATAATAAATAAACCAATAATTATTCTGCTGTTAAGGCTGAGAAACTGTTAGTTACCAAAAATGAGTTTTTATTATACATTTTTCAACTTAAGAAAATTATTTAAATGAGATCAAATATATTTAGTAATTTCTTTCACTAAGGAACTATCAACCCTTTCGCTACATATTAATTAACAGTGTTAAAATAGCTACAAGCAATTTATAACATTGTTGCTCTAAGTATGTGGCAATGAAAAACAAAATTACCTGATACTGTTCTCAGATTTCATTATGATGATGTTTATCATAATTTGCTTATTTTTTTATTCCATGTTGTTCAGTCATATTATGGTTGAAGGGCTTTCGTTTCTAATCCTCATCAACTTTTCATTGATAATTTTACTAACTTATATAGATTCGCTTTTACTTACTGGTGAAGCCAAAAGTTTCTTGAGACGAGTTTCTGCATCTTGTCCCGTCTTTTTATTCGCTCTGATCAATACGTAGACAGTGTTTATTTCTGGACAGGAGCGAAGTAGTTTTTCCAAAAGTAATTTTCCCAAGAATCCAGTCACCCCTGTGATAAGGACACTCTGGTTACTGAAGAAGTCAGCTACTGCAGGAGTTGATACACTGATTTCCTCTTGAATAAATGGCGTCGTTTTAGACGACCGAATCCTATCATGTTGTAAGAATTCATCCACTATATCGTCTACCTCTGAGGCCATAGTTGGATTTTGGTTTCTGAAAATATAATGAAATAATTTAGATAATTACACAATTTACATTTTTTTAACAAGATTCAATTTGTTTCAAAAGAAGATAGAATTAGTGAGCTGTCAACCTTCTGAATAATTGGATACTACTTTTTTATCCATAACTCAATGTAGGTATTTTTTTATTCACCCCAAACAATTTTAATTTCTCAATATTAATACGTTTCAAAACAAACATTCTTTCTCCAGTGTAACACATATTCATATATCTATGTAGGTATATTCTAAATTCTGAGTAAGGAGATAAAATTATCTTCCCTCGTTCACCTTTATTTTAAGAGAGAGCAAATTAGCTTTGGTAAATCTCCTCTCTGTTATATGGAATAGTCAAACTGTTATAAATTGGGGTTTCACTTTTCAAATTATGAACTGTTAAAAATAAAAGTGCAAAAGGCTTAAAACACACACTTGTATAGTTTTATTTAGTAAAAATAAATACAGATACGTATAGATGGAAAACAAGTGCAGATAACCCCTAATATTACATGTTTTGTTTGTTTTGATGCAATAAATAATATTATAAAGGTTTCGGGGAAGGGGATGAGTGTCAATGACTAGCAGTGGCGGATCTAGAACTGGTAGAAGGGGGGGGCAAACCGGGGGGTCTGGGGGCGTAGTCCCCCAGGTTAAGGGAGTTCCGGGGGCGAGCCCCCGAAAAATTTCAAAATTGTAAGACCTTAAAACGACAATTTTAGGGTAATGTTTTATCAATCTTAAGACACAATGTTTAAAACAATATTTACAATATCCTTAAGTGTGTTGCTACGTGGAAAATGTTGTATGCTGCACTGAAAAATGGATTATGTTAATGATTAATGTAACAATAAAATTATTAGTAACATTTTACTCATGCCTACCTTGGATTTAATTTACTATTAAACTAGAGAGAATTACTTAATTATTGTATAAAACGGCAAAATTTCAAATTGAAAAAAGTTCCTATTGAAATAGTTGAAATTTCCTATGCCAATTAAAATAGTGTATTTCATCATTAGGTAAAACAGTGAAGCTTTTCGATAGGAGCTCGAGTTTCACTCGGTTTAATGAGAGGATGAAAAGCCACTTTTCGTCCTAGTGATCAACTATATTTTTTGTCATACTGCAAACAATATAAAGATAACAATTTCACAAATAAAACTCAGTTTTGCTTACTTTTTTACCATATGGTTTTTACCATAGATGTTCGCTTCCATATTAATCTTGCTACTCTGAACAGATAGCTGTTACCCAAGTTTTCATTGTTGGAAAGTTTTAATAATTCGTTCAGTTCATATTAACAGCTGATAACCTCACAAAAATCGTCATGATTTTTTTTTATAAAAGGAATAAAAAGAACTGCTTTAGCATCCCAACCATTAAGGTATATAACAAGGTCCATACACTTTGTACAGGTTTGCTGAGTTGATTTATTTAAAGGTTTTCTAGTTAACCGGAAGAGACCTCGTAAAAACAGCTGTAAGGTCATGTTATCACCAATCCAATCTGCAGTGTTGCTGGAAACATTATATTTATCGAACGCATACCATATTTTATACACCATTGTAATTAAAATTAACATTGTTTAACTGCTTCCATTCTATGATCAGCTGTTATTTTATGATACTAATATATCATTTTGATTTATTTGTATTATTATATTAATGGATTAAGGGTTTAAATTTTCCTTCTGTATGTCTAGTGACAATTTAAAAATAGCTGTACCATTATTATACCCTTAAGCATAAGCGTAATTTCAGTTTTTTTATTGGAGGGGCAAAATGGTCGTGATCGTGATTATTGGGACTTTCCAGATATTACAATAATATTTCCTCCAAATTATTGGGGGGGGAAACTGCCCCCCTTGCCACCCCCGAATTACGCCTATGCCCTTAAGGTTGGCAACACTTTATAGTATTTTGTTGATTTATGCATCAGCTGGACGCCCTCGTAAGACATCTTTGCTGCGAACATTACTCTTATGGTAATAATCATACCTGGTCTGAAAGCTCTACGAACCTTGGGTACATAATACATACAGAGGTCTCGTCTTGTGTTAATTAAAAAAGTGAAGCCTCACTGGAGGATTTTTTGTAAACAAAACATCTCGTCAAAGAGAAAGAAAGACTAACAAAATATGACAGTGAGTATTGTGCATGAAAAATGACTAACAGCTCTGTTTGTTTAGAACATCAAGATCAAGATAGAAGTAAACTTGGTGAAAAGGTAAACAACATTTAGATTCTGTGAAATTATTATCTAAATACTTGAATTAATGCTCTTGACTCTTGATCAAGTCTTTGGCTCTCAGAAAAATTCTGAGCCAAAATTCTCTCTCAACCAAAAGTTAATATTTTTGGGTTTTAGAGGCACTTTTTGGGAGGGAAAATTCAATTTTTTTCAACTTTTTCACCTTGAGTATGTTTTGTAAGAAAATGTAACAGATTGAAAAATATGTTAAATACAAAAACATAGACAAGTTTTTCATTGTTAGTTGTAGACAATTTTAATTGAAACAAACAATTTTTCGTCAGATTTAATACCAGCAGATCATCCGTTCAGCCGCTATTCTTCCGAGAAGAAGTAATTTTTTTGAGTGTTTTGGCCCATTTAAATGTGTACAAAGTTTTTTTTATGAATGCACCCGCACACTATCTTTGGCTGATACCACATATTGTAGCAGCTGATAATAAAATATTAATCACCATATCTTGATGAATCTCGCTTCCATTACTCCAATTATGATTGTTTTATTTAATCAATAAATTCTGCTCAATTTCACTGTGGAAAATATAATTTTAAAAACTTCACCTTTTAGAATTGGACTTGTTACTCTGTGCCTAGACGCTAAACTTTACAACTTGCTGCTGCACTGTCATCCACATATTTATTTATTCAGTTAACTCGTCAGTTGTACTCAAAACTAACAAACAAATAATTTTAATATAAACATACAGTTTAGCTACTTATAAACACTCTCCCAACGATCTAAACAACAGAAGGATGCACTCTCTGACTCATTTGCAAAACTAGGTGTAACCAGGGCCGTATTTAGGATTTTTGTGGCCCCCGGCGCGGCGGCTCACTCCATTGAGGCCCCTCTATTATTTGTTTATTTGTTTTAAGATTAATTTGTTACAATTAATTTGATTACAATTGATTTTAGACTGTTTTTGTGGAGTTTCATAAAATCCTCAAGGTATCCAAATTTCTTTGCAACTTCTTTATACTTTTTAGCACGTAGTTCTAGATGTGCTTTCAAGAGATCAAGCACGGGGCAGAAATAATTCAATTTTAGGGTTTCCATTCCTTTTAGAACTGTGTCTGATGTTTTGTCATCATCGAAAAATGTGAGTCTGGTACTGCGCTTGGTGGTGCGAGCTTGCTGGTCTTGGCTCCTCTCTACTTAGCTCCTCTCATTTCTTCTGCAGCTTTCATAAATAAGATGTCAAAACTATCTCTTTTTCTCAACGTAGCTTCCAAGAGAATCTAACATTTTAAAGGACACTAATAATGTTACGGAGGGCTTTTACAAAACTGTGTTGATTTCCAGTCCTGTCACGTCGTCCGATCGGTGAATAGACCTAACGACTAGCTAATTTTTTGAATCGAGACGTGTATTGCCAATTACTCTTGAGTTTTGAGTATTTTCGAGTGAGTATTTACCGTCAGTAATATACTGCTGACGGTTGGTAGTTTCAAAATGTGCAATGGGATTTTGATAACACATTTCAGATTTGATCGTCTAAATAACATGGTTTCTAACTAATATATGAGTAACAATAGACATATTTTAGCCAGTACAGTAGAGTCTCACAAACTCGACTCCCGATAACTCGACACTCTGGGAAACTCGACACCTCATTTACTATACAGTACATGTATTACAAGACTATATATTTTGGAAACGAGGACAACTAGTTATTAATTCTCAATTTTTAAGTATTTATCTAATTTTTATATTTTTCTTAAGTTTGTAATACAGTATCATTATACATTATATACAGTAATATGTTTAAGTATAATCTAATACAGTACACCCTATAGCTAAATAATGTGTTTTTATTCCCTTCCAATGTAATTCTGGATAACTCGACATTCCACAAACTCGACAGGGTCTTAGTCCACATTGTGTCGAGTTTGTGAGACTCCACTGTACAATCAATCTGGAATATGTATTGACAAACTAAACGGTTTGACCTTTGCTTTCAGCCGATGAAACACAGTCCAGTTGCCATTTTTCCGATATCACTTGGTCTGGACTATGCTTAAAATCGCTTTTTGACCGACATTGTATTTTCCGCTGCAATTTAGGCCGATATTACACGTTCCAGTTGCTATCTCTTGCCGGCATGTGTCGCAAAGTCAATTTCGGCCGGCATTAAGTGGCCCAGACGGGGACCGCGTCTAGGTGTCACCCCGTCAACCTGTCACCCCGACAAACCGTCACCTTTTAAAACAGGTTTTGAGGTGACGAGTTGACGCGCATGGTCTCCGACAACCCGTCACCATTTGAAGGAGGTGACAGGTTGTCGGGGTGACACCTTGACGCGAGCGTGCGAGGTGACAGGTTGTCGTGTACGGAGGCGTCTAATCGTCACCTCCAAAGAGAGGAGGTGACACCTTGTCGGGGTTACACCTTGACACGAGCGTGAGAGGTGGCGGTTTGACGTCGATGCAACCGACAACTTGACACCACAGCAAATCGCCACCCCGATAGGCTCCTCCCTTTGAACTAAAATTACATATTTGCACACATAATCAATTCGTTTAACACTGCAATAGAGACAGCTTCTTAGACTTTAAACTTGGTATGGTCCAACAAAACCGCTGATGATTTTTGTGGTGAATGGTTCTATCAGTGGTTTTAAACTATTTCAACTTTCTTAATAGAGGCGGCATAACAAATTTATAATGCGTGAATTCTACTAAACGTATTTTTCAGCTCGCTTCAATGCTGTTTGTCATGTTTATAATAATTCTAAGGTAGGTAAAAAACTTTCGCAATACCGCAGAAGTAGTCATTATAGAAATGATTTTGCAATTTCGTCAAAACATCATCGACAAATTTGAACACAATCCCCTTAGTAGTTAAAAATAAGCTTCACTGGAGGGTGACCATAATGAAAATGTGTTTCATGTGCAAGCTGCAGTTGGTTTATAAGCATAAGGCAAGACAGTTTTCAAAGCGTACTCACGCGAACTTATTTGTGTCTATATCATTGCATTTTTTCCGTTACTAGATGGGAACTGACGAAATGTTGTTGAGTTTGTCATTATGTATTGCTAGATTCAAAGTGATGTGATTGATTATCGTGAGAATTTGATCAATCCCGCAAATCACACTTCGCATAGAATTTACATATTATTTATTTTCTATGCCGCCTTCATGAGAAAAGTTGAATAGTTGAAACCACTGATATGAAAAAATGGTAGTATCTAAAGAACCGTTCACCGCAAAAATCATCTCTCTAACCAATGAAATAGCTGTGCTGTCACAAAACAAAATTTTAGCGCTATTTTTGGACCACCCGTTATACGATTAGGCCTACTAGCAGTTTCCCATGGCTACGCACACGCTCAAACTGAGGTTATAAACCAGTTTCTTGTTGTTGCCTTTAAGACGAAACCCCAAAGAATAAATTATACGGTAAAACTGCAACATATATGCTTTATTACAGTTATTACTTATTTGGTTTTATCAGTTGGTATGTTAAAAAATTAAGACGCTATTATGAAGGTTTATTAAGATGGCTTATAAGGACTATGAAACGACTACCTATCATGAAGACTTTACACGCTATTCTTTAAGATATAATTTTTTGGACTTGAGAATAAACTATGTTAGATCAATCTCGTGTTAAGGTTATAATCTATAAGAACCTATCTTGCAAAAACATGTTTCAAACTACCCTAAAAATAAACAAATATCTATTTGATCATACAAAAAACTTTAGCCAACTAAGATCCCATACATTGTAGAAAAGAAAGACAATAAATAAGTTATTCTTCTTGTTGTATTTTGATCTAGATAAAAGTTACAAAATTTTACTTAGTCCTAAACTGACAAAAATTAAGCCTTGGTTTAAATTTTCAATTAAAAGCACTAGATTTTCTCTATCTGACATTAATTACATTACATGTACAAAATCTTTGATTTAGAATTAAACTGAGTAGTATTGCAAATAAAAATTATAGATTATGAGTCGTGTCCACCGAGATCGTCATGTCCGAGTTCGTCACATCTACGAAAATCAATGAGCCGTACTAATTAGGGTCGGCCATCTACCTGCCCCGCCGGGTATGTCATGCCTCCTCCGCCCGAACGGGAACAACTTATCCTAGTCACAGATCACAAGAGAACGGTCAAATACCGTTCTGAATCTTTACGATCAGAGTTTACTGATGTTGGTTCTTCATGTAGCTGAAAATTACAACTAGCCTGTACATTTCGCCGAGCAATATTAAAAGTGTTAAATATAAGTTCAATTAAACTTTTATCCATGATAGGATTTGGTTGTTATATTTATTAAATTCTTATATTGTAAGAATGTATTTAACATATTTTTAAGTAAGTGATTGCGAAAATATCATATCAAAACTACTACAACTTTGGTAAATTTAAACTGACAGTTGTACTATTGTATTTATTTTATCCGCACGAATACCAAGCCCTTGCTAATGAACAAACATGCACATTTGCATTTTTTTTTAACTAAACTAAACATTTTGCACAAAGTAAACAAAATTAATACTCTATCCAAGAACATTTTTTAAAATCTCTTTTAAGATTTTGAATTGTTTGAATGTGTTGTGTGATTTTTACTGGTAACAAATGAAAAATTGGGCTTAAAAATACAAATAAGTTTCTTAAAATAATCTTGTTATCCTAGTATAATATAATGAATGCACCCCTTTCAGTGCGATATCCTTTTGTATGACACTTTTCAATTTTGTAACACGAATCATTTTGTACTAAGGCTGTTTTTTGGACTCGCGAACAAACATCAATCGGCCTAATTCATCCTTTCAGTGCGATATGTAGTCGTATGACTTCAATTTTGTCACGAGTTAGTTTGTATAATTTTTAGCTACATGAAGAACCAACATCAGTCAACTTTGAGCGTAAAGATTCAGAACTGTATTTGACCGTTCTCTTGTGATCTGTGACTAGGATAAGTTGTTCCTGTTCGGGCGGAGGAGGCATTACATACCCGGCGGGGCAGGTAGACAGCCGACCCTAATTAGTACGGCTCATTGATTTTCATAGATGTGACGAACTCGGACATGACGATCTCGGTGGTGGAGTATCTGTTTTGACTCTTTGGTTCAATTATTGCAGTCAATTGAGCATTTTAATATGTTCCGTTTTTAATTATTAGGCTTATTACTAGCCTACTTGTTTTAAAATTATTTGCAGATAGTAATAATAATTTTGTAGCTTGTTATTATTCAACTTTGACGTAACGTATCGAAAATAGGATTGATTTTATGTTTAAAATCACAGTAGTTTTGTTTGTATTTTATACATTTACGTATTTAAAAAAGGTTCATTATTCGCTCATATCACGAAGTAACATTATTAAAACTTCTACGCGGTAGGCCGGAAGACAACATTACAGTTTCATACTGCGAAGGGGTATTCATGTAACCAACCTAAAGGGTGGCAGGTGTTCAAAACATATTTGCGACCACCCTCGGCATTTCAAACCGGACCGGATGGGATGTCCCGATCTTCGCGGGAATGTTGCTAGCAAAGGGTCTTCAACGTTTCCAAATTTCTTACGAAAGAAGTTTCATATTGATTGACACATGTTCCTCGTATGGTGAATGACCTTTCTCAGGGGTTTTCTCGGTATTGTTATTTCAATCAAGTATTTGGTATTTCAGTCAATGGTATTTCCTTCCGACAAAAGAATAAAAATTGAGACTCCTGGGTATTTAGACTCTAAATGGGTTTCCAAAAGGACTGACATTGTTGGGTTACAGTCAATGGTATTTCCTTCCGTTTAAAGAGTGGGGTTAAACAATGAATTCTAGAAAAGGGCAATGACACCTTCACGCCTACCAACTTACATCCTTTGTAGAAATTCGACTTGTCCGTTTTGTGTGGTTCACTAATCTTTGATTGATTGAAATGAAAAAAATATCAATTATAACCGAATTTCAGCCGAATTTAAAGAGCCACTTTTATATATGAAAAAGGGTTTAAGTGAGCATGCTAGAAATTTATATTTAGATTTAGCACGGATAATAAATAAATTCTTTATGTGTGGTTTCAGAAAATAAGCTTGTCTGCCAGATTAGGTTTTTGTATGTTTAGACATAAATTTTATGTTTAGTGTTTAGCCAATAATGTATACTTGTACTGTAGTGAAAAATGTAATAAATAATGAATCAAGATTCTTCTCGATTATTATACCATTCTAAAACAAACTGTCGTTTACTTTTGTGTTTTTTAACGTGTTAAAACGGAATTAGATCAAATTAGGGCTTTAAATTTTTTTTTGGTGGGTCGAAAAATCGCCTCATTTTCCTTCGTGTTAATAGTTACTCACGTCGCGTCGTCGTTCGCTCGTCGTCTGCTGGTGGACTTGGCGACGAGACATGACCGTGCCTCTAAAGTAATGTAGTTTTATATACGGTAGAAGATTAAACATGAATAATTTTTAAAAGTTTATTATTTGTTTTAAGCATGGTAGCGCTGATAAGCCAAGTGGAGAAAGCCTATTTTTGCGTTATAAGAAGACGGAAACAGATGGAGCGGGGTGGCAAGTTGTCGGGGTGACACCTTGACGCGAGCGTGCGAGGTGACGGTTTGTCGTGAACGGCGACGACAGATCGTCACCTGGGAGTAGAGAAGGTGACGGGTTGTCGGGGTGACACCTTGACGCAAGCGTGCGAGGTGACAGGTTGTCGTCTCTGCACACGACAAACAATCACCTCTAGAAAAGAGGTGACAGCTTGACGGGGTGACACCTTGACGGCATCGGTATATTTTTACGAGGTGACAGGTTGTCGCCTGTGGCCAAAATGCCGAGGTGACGGGTTGTCGGGGTGACACCTAGACGGCTTCCCCCAATTTCCCTTCAGATTTCCAAGATTTATAGTACTGTATTTTCAAAATGATTTAATTTGAATCTCTTTGATTCGATACAATAAAAACAAAATCATAATTCATGTGTCCCAAAAGTATTTGAACAGTTTAATAATTTAAAAACCAAACCAGAAAGGTATTTTGCACACGTATTTGGGCAACAATAAACTACTTTTTTCTGTACATGCCATATATGCCCCTGTCCCCAAAATGTGATTTGCGGGTGTTGCCCCGAATTGTTAAATGTGAACCCCTATCTTGTGACCATTTATTTTAAAGAGGTTTTCAGTATAAACATAATGGCGCGATTCGGAGGTCATTATCACGCTCCGGTACAAAATGGAGGTCATTTAAATATTGACAATTGTTGATCGTTTTTCGATAAAAGGAATTCTAACTTGTCAATATTTAAATGCCCATCATTTTGTACCAGAGCGTGATAATGATCTCCGATTCGCGCCATTATGTTCCTACTGAAAACCTCTTTAAAATAAATGGTCACATCATGGGGGCTAATTGAATACCGTAATGCACAACCATGCACTGAGTTATTATTTGTTGCAACGGGGGTGTAAATAACGTTTTTAAATTTTACTATGGTATCACAGTCTGGGCAAAGACAATTCAGCATTTTTGCATTGCTGAATAACCTAAAGGACCATGAAGACATTAACACTTTTTAGTCTTTAATAATCTTTCACATTTAATATAACAGTTGAATATACGTGTTTTTACCTATACTTCACTGGAAATAAGTTTTTGTTTAAATTAGGTTAATTGACATACGCTCATAAGGGAGAATGATTGGGTGGTCAACACAGAATTAAATAAACCTGTTTGTCAAAATACTGCTACTGTAGTTGTTTGATGCCTGAGAGTTAAGTCTGTCAACATCAACATTTTCGCTAAAGTCTGCTTAGCACACAATTCCAAAACAAATTGCGAAATTTCTACAATAAGCGAGACCAGAATATGTTATATTGGCCGAATGGCAACAGAAATTCCGTTTTATCGACCATTACGATAACCAGGCCACGAAGCCTTATATCGGCCGCAAATGACGATTTAATCCTGTATTATCGGTCATTTTTGGCACTATAGAGTCACGTTTATGCCGGAAAAGAGTATAAGGGGATGAATGACGATGAAAACGCGCAATTGTTGCCGTCAAAAACAGCGTAATATATATATATATATTTCTTTTAAGTATAATTTGAAGCACGGGCCTCCAAAAACGCGTGTCCCGGGGCGGTTGCCGCGCTCGCACCTTCCTAAGACCGTCCCTGCAGGAACAGATTTACAAACCCGACTCTTGCTTTTTTCAACAAACATCAGATTAAATTGGGGGGATTTTACTACAGCAAAAGCCAAAAACCTAAAGCCAATAACTTAAATACAGTCACCGAAAAAGGATGAACACATCTTATAAACCACATTTTAGATGTTATTGGAGGTAAATTGATAAATTGATTTGTCATTCGTTCATAAACTCAATCACTGAAATTATGTACCTTATATAATTTCAATATGAGCGAAAAATAAAAAACCTACAACTGAACGGATACGTAAATACTTATGCCTGCTACTGTAGCCTATGTTCGTTCTGATGTGGCCGAGGCCCGACCGGACAAACGCAACTTATAAAACTTAGTTTAGTTTCGTCTTCGGACTCGAAAAGAAAAGTTCTTATTGATTGGTGATATGTGACATAAAAGTCATGGGTATAAAATAGAATAAATATTCAAACATACACTTTGGTTTGTATTAATATATTACGATAAAATATTCTCAACTAATTGTCAATAGCAAAGGGCAAAGGATATACATTATTAAATTAAAATATGTCTGTATATATTTATACTATATTAAACAAGATGTTTATATCAAATACTATACAAATTATACTTTCTCCCCTTCATAATTCATTTGAGATGGTAGTTTTTATTGACTTCATATAAAAGAGTGACGCAGCAAGTTTTATCAGCGTATTGGTTTATTATTGTTGCATTATAAACAAACAAAGACAACGTCTGAGCCAGTTCTTCAGTGTAGCTTAAGGCCGATATCTCCCTTAGCATCTACTGTACAACAGAAATCATCCTTCAAGGACTACGATTGAATATTGGTACGATACATTAATAATCAGGAATGTGTTTTCTGACATGATGTCTCGATGTTAAGTCGTGTTCGGGCTGGATTGTAAAACAGACTTGATTACTTACGTGTCAGTAATGTAAAAGACATTGAAGTTAGGTAAAGTGTTGTACACAACATACGACATGAGAGCATTTTTCATTTTATTTGGCCGTTTTGTTAGTATGTATACAAATATAGATTTAATTGGTACTTACAGCTGTACTTTATCCATGAACACCCTGTATGATATTATATTAAATTACAATATAATTAATAAATTTACCTATTGTTTAAACATTTAGTTTACACTTAGAATAATAATTTCAAGTTTGGTATGAATTAGAATGAACATCAGCAGATGAACTTTTTTCCATCCTCTACGATTGTACAGAAATATAAGACCAATTTCCGGTTGAAAAGGAAAATATTAAAATTCAATTAAAAATGAAAACACAACATCTTAACATTTAATTAATTAAGATTCAAATTGTTTTCTTTTATGATAACCCCATTAAAATGGCTATAGATTTTGCAACCCTCAAGTTTTACTCAGTGAACAAATTTAAATTACCTATTTTTTTTGTAAAATGTGTTACTTAAAGAATGGAGTGTAAAATGGATAAGAAAAGGAATTGGAATCAGTCCAACACAAATTATGAAACCCCTATTTCAGTTCATATTCATATTGTTCTACTTTTGATTGTGATGGGGTTTGAATAATTATAATAACTTATTTATTGCAAATAAAGCTATTTCTTAAAACGTGAGGTTCTCTCCAGCATGATGTGGGTTTAACATTTTAAACCCTATTATTGGGAGCAGGAAAGATGACAGTTGGGCTCCAGCCAATAATAAGGCTTCACGCTATCGCGGTTGCGATTTTTGCTATAGAAAAATATCACTCGTGTGTTGCCATCCATCTGGTGTGCAATTTGGCAATGCAGCACGTCTACTATTGACCCCTCAAACAATAGTAAACAATAGTCAATAGTATTGTATCAATAGTACAATAGTATCGTCTTGGTTGATAGCCTTGTAAACCACGCCATCGACTGACTTATCTCCTGCTCGCGGGAATAGAAGAGCAAGAGTTAAATAAACAATTAATAAAATGCGCTATCAAATACATTTAAAAAATGTGAGGTCTTCCCTGAGCACAGAACTGATATATTCTGGGAAGGAGAATTTTTATAGGATGAATAATTAATTGTCTCGGGGCTATTTTCTAGAATAGGGCCACCCGCGCTCTGCACAGCGTTCCAGAGTTCCAGAGTTCCAGGTTAGGTTCCAGAGTTAGGTTAGGTAAGTTTATCATAAATACAACATATTTACCAGAGACTGATAATATTATTTATTTATTTTAGCACCGAGCGTTGTATGGCAGTAAATAAACATTTTTCAAAAGTGGTTGCCCTCTTCTATAAATGACCCTGTCTCGGTAGCAGCCTTTCCTCAGGAGTTCACCACCGGCACAAACCTAAACAAAACCCTGTACACTCTGTGAAGTTTGGCACTCTGTACACTTGGCTTGGCATTCGACCATTACGCGTTGTTTGCGTCTAATGTCGATTTCAGATAGTAACAAAACCAGGTTTGGATTATCAAAACGTAAACATTCCGTTTCCTTTGGAAAACCCCATTACTAAACCCGTTAAGGGAAATTAACTAGGACATATTCACATATTCACATTGTCATCGTGACCCCATACACGTTTAATACCCTATTTATGTCAAACAGAAGCAGTACATTGCACAAATGCGTAACATTCGTGTTTGAACTAATACCAGATGTATCATAGTTTATATTTACAACAGCAAACAGCAGTCCTTATCTAAGCTTGATGACGAATCCCAAATGTACACCATTTGCTTCATATATCACGTGTTACCATGTTAAATCACATATTATATCACATGTTATATCACATATTACCATGTTGAACATGTTCATTTT
The DNA here is from genome assembly GCA_963675035.1 of Allygus modestus. Lineage (NCBI taxonomy): Eukaryota > Metazoa > Arthropoda > Insecta > Hemiptera > Cicadellidae > Allygus > Allygus modestus. The sequence continues at coordinate 2,650,121 of OY776113.1, forward strand.
AACGTTATGAACAATTTATGTTGTTTTATAATCAGTCAATATAATTGGTTTGTTTATTCCTGTCTGTACTGATTGTTAATTTTCATCCATAATATTTTAAATAACGAGACCTTTTTCTTTTTAGTTCGAGCCCTGCCGTTGAAAATAGTTGAATATTTTAAGTTGTCTTTGTTTTGTAAGAGTTTATGAAAAAAGTTGCAAATGTTATAGTCGATTATGATACGAACGTTTGTAATAACTGCCACACATTTATCCGCTGATTTGTTATTTTGGGAGGAATCATACGGTGAAAATAAGACTATGTACTTTTACTTAATGAATTTATTCGTACCACTATACTACTAAATTATTTTTGGTTCTGGTCTACACTTCAAGGAATTCGATTTTTTATAATTTAATTTTCTTGCGCCTGGCGGGGACAACTTATGAGTTTATAATTAATTTTACACGAAACTTATATTCCGAACGCACTGAACAAACATATATATTGACAATTTGTTACCGGATTCACTTCAATATTAAATAACGTATAATATTAATTCTGCGTTATTTTTAACATTTATATGGGAGGGGATGCCTTTCACGGAGAAAACAGAGCGCCCTGTAAAACGTTATTAAAGAAGAGTTAAGGGGAGGCTCCATTCACGAAGGATTTTTCGTTTTTACTTGCTTATCCCACGAGACAAATGTTAACTTTCAAGTTCCGTGCACTCCTAAAGAATATCAAATTTTAAAGAACAGAAAATTATCTATTTAATTTAGTTACCAGATGTGTAATATCACGAAGTATGGTTTATGAAACTTTGTAAACCTCTTTTCATCATGTCGGAAATTCAAACTGTTATTAATCTTTATGCATAATGATTTAATTGTTTGTGTTTTGAAATGACATGCACATTTTAAAATTTAACGAACACAGGTGCAATACTATAAACAAAGATAAAGCCTTGATAGAGTGTGTTATTCTCACTAAATCCACCCATATTTATATATCACTTAACGTATAATACATTAATTGGTCCTATTTCAAAAGTTGGGCGTTTAGGTTTAATACACCTCGCTTGGATAAAACAATATGAAAAGATGAAGGTAAAGTTTTAATTTTTTGTTTTAATTTGTTATTTATTTCTTATATAGATTGTATATATTGTTTATGTCAATATGATGTTGCAGTATTATTTAGTTGATAGAAATACTGTTCTGTACCAACAACCTAAAAACATTAAATATGCCTTAGTCTACTGCACTGTTTCGTGTACCGAATGGCAATATTCGTGTATTTTAATTTAAATAATAATCGTTAAATAAAATTATAAAATATTCAATTTTTATTGTTAACAATTTTGATATCAAAATTCTGCTTGATATAATTATTTTTTTGTCGTTAAAGTGAGTCATGAAGAAGTTATTTTGGATAAAACATTAAGGAGGTACTGAAGTTGAACACCAGTCTATATAGTGAGAAAAGCAGGTAGGAACGAGAGCAAATTATCTGGCTGGAACCACCTCTTGGACGTTAAGATTTATTTTACAAATTTGTATTTTATAAAAATGAAATCTCGGCTATAATTTGAAGATTAAATATTAAAAACTCACTCAAAGATAACCATGCACAGAGTCATCAAGTTCTATAAATATGTGAACAACGTATCCATAAGAGATTGATTTTGAACAAATATTTTGCCATTCAATGTTTTATAAAGTGTGGTCATATTGCACGCACGTTGAAAGGGGCTCCAGTCCTCTCCACCTGCCTCTCTCATGAGACCAATGTTAACTTTCTAAGCCCGTCTCTTCTCAACGGATTATCCGAAATCGATGGTTTTTGGTTGATTTTAAAGAGTAAAAAAACCTAGCGATTTCAGTGAGCACATTTCAGATATCACTAATATTAATATTTAACCCATGAAATATCGTAAATACTGAGGTATTGTTTTGAACGATTATTATTTGTGATGTCAATATTCTACTCACTGAAATCGTTAAGTTTTTTTCTCTAAAATGGACATGAATGAACCACTTGGGATATTCCGTTGTGGGACTGGATTTGAGAGTTAACATTGGTCTTATGGGAGAAGCAGCTAGAAACGCGAAATGTTGCGTGACCGGAGCCCCCTAACTTGTCTCCACTCACCTCGGATGTGTTCCGGCGGGGTCTCGGGCAGTTGTGGTGCCGGGGTTGCTGGTAACCGGATGACCGGCTATATGGGGCACTTTCACCCACCCTTTATCCCCGGGTGAAACCCCCGACTCCATTTTGCCTCACCCCAGTGAAAGTGTGAGGATTTCCTCCCAGGCTATTTCTGGTAACGACATCCTAGCAACTCCCGCGCGATCTTATCGTCCCCGGACAGTACGCGAACACCCTGGGACCGTGGGACACAGAAGCTTAAGATTATTGGGTATTTTTCTATTTGGAGTTCAAAACAAAAATAAAAACGCCTTTTCCTACAACCTTTTCCTAAGGCTGTGCAGTCAAATTTGTTTTATTTGCTCACTGTTTTTTGTTTATTACTATATACAAATCTTAAAAACACATTTTTTTTAACAAATATTTCCGTTACATTGTTTTTTCCCCTCTTTCAAGTACCATTTTAGAGGTATTTTGAATTCTACACTAGTTGAAAATGCTTCTTTGAGATCTAAAAACACTTCGTAGAGCAGCTGTTTTATTTTCAAAAAGGTTAACTTACCTGTAAGTCCGCCGTTTGATCAAAGGGTTGTCTTTGCAGGGTTATAATACGGACGTTTCAGCAACAAATCTGCATCTTCAGATCCACTGTAGAGAACTTATCTTGCCTTGACAGGTGTGTTGCAAGTTTAAAAATATACAAAACACGAATACAATCACACACACGTACACGGCACGAGAACGAAGTTACGGACATAACGAATTGTAGGCCTACTTCGAACAGGACGGATGGGATGCGTACTTATAATTCAGTATGATTTCAGCTTGTTTTTTTTTAACAAAGGAAAACAAAGAAATGTTGGCTATACTATAGTTTGAATACAAACAGTAGGATTAATTCAACTGTTGTGGAATAAATATAGAACTTCAAATTTCCCTATAATTTCCCTTTTCCCTCTGGAAAGCACGATTGCTGATGCATTTTCGGAAAAATTCTTTAAAATCAGTCATACCAAAATGTATGTTTATCTCTGAAGAATGTTATTATTTCCTTTACAGAGCGTCACTAAGTTATTCTGGAAACAAAATAAATATACAAAACAGAATACTACAGGTTTTAGTTGATTTTAGTTACGTCTTTTTGCCTTGAAATACACATTTTTTCAACAAGGACAGACGGGAATTTCGTTTAGTAAAATGCACTTTTTGCATACCTTGTATTTTTGTTTTGTTTGATTATCTGACATGTCTTTGGTACACACTACAACGACTAACGCGGAAATGAACTTCAAGAGGACCGGACCGTGGAAGCCTGCACGATAACATGTTTGGGAGTAGAGAATTATATAAGATAAATATGATTATATAAGATGTTTCAGCCACTTTTGTTATTTAAAAGTAGTCAAACAAATTGTGTGACAGTTATTTAACATTTGACTTAACATTTATTTTGATAACATTTCTATGAACTTTTATCTCAATGAATTGACGTTTCACGTCTCAATGTGGTATGCGATCAAAGTTATATTGTTAAAATTATCTTGGGTAAATTAAAATCATGTAATACGTAAATAATGAGATGATACGTGTATCAAACAAACTTTTGTAAATCACGGTTGGACTTAAAAATGTGATATAGCTGCAATATTTTGTTTGAATTTATTTATGATGTTCGTTGCGATCATCTTTAAAATTATTTGAGTCAAGCAATTGCATAAATTATTTAGGTGACGCGTTTTTAAGTAGTGAGTCTACGAAAGTTGTAGCCATAATAACTATTTCGGCTTGACATAGTTATTTCGGTTTACTGAGATAGCCCCAGCATATTTGATCGTACAGTGGAACCTCATTAACTCGTACCTCAGTAAATCGAATTCCTTGATAACTCGAAGTTTGGTGGTCTACTTAGCCTACCGCCTCTAAGAATCGAATACCGCCTACCGTCTGGAGAACCTCTATATTTAGAAACTGTACATTATTGGTTCGGATTCAAAACCCCAGTTACTGTATTTGAGCGTCCGTCGTTCATACTGCAACCCGAAAAAACGCCTAATAATAGACAGGAATAAGTGGTTGTACGAGGAAAACATCGCCAAATTGCAGAACTGTGAGTCATTGTTTGTTTACTTTCCTACTCTACGACTTGTTCACTGTTCACTGAAGGGGGTTTTCGTCCTCTACTACGTTCACCAAAGAAGCTGTTCAAAACATTTCCAGGTTCATTTTATACATTTTCAATTGTTAACATTATTTTAATTTAAATTATAATCGTCACGAAAACACGAAATAATGTAGGCTGATGATTCAACTCTTCCATGACTCATTAATTGTGTTACCGTGACCCTCAATGAGTCAAAGTCTGTGGAATATCACCTTGATAAGTCAAACTTTGATATTTTGAAATATTCGATTACTCAAATTTTGTCTGTTCCCCCTCTGAGGTTCGAGTTGTCGAGGTTACACTGTATAAGGGTTTTCAGTTCTAAGCCCATTTCAAGATGGTGTTTGGTTCCTGGGGATTGTTGTTTGTCAAACAAAAATTAACTTTGGAAGAGATAAATGTTATAGTCTCGTTAACAGGTCCATAAATTTTTATAGAGGTACAAAGTTGGAAATCCATACCCATATTCTCAGACACTAACCTAAAAGTATCTTTAAATAATTACAAAATATATCCCTAGAGACAAAATACAGTTTTCTGGCCCAGATCTGGGCATTTCCAGAATTGGCTGGATCTGGTCCATATCTGGGCTTGAACTAGTCTATATTTGTTTATTTGAATGGTTATTTTAATTTTAAAAATATGATTTTTTTCAATTGAATTGCTTAATCAACCAATAATATAAATTTGTGAAAAGGATTTTAGTTACAAAAATATTGTGACCAGATCGGGTCTAGAATCTACGACCTCTGACTTACTTTCCTCGCGCCTTAACCCCAGCAGCTAACTATCCTACTAACTAATTGACTATTTGTTTAGCTATTTCATTACTGATTCCCAATTACATGATTTAAATAAAGTTTAAATTATATTTTGTGTACATGTTTGTTCAGTATTTCATGCTGTGTTCTCACTTCATATCTTCCTTCTCAAGACATCCCCAGATTTGGCCCAGACATCCCCAGATCTGGGCCATCACTGGTCCAGATCTGGCCAGAAAATACTTTTTCACTAAGGATACTTGTGTCAATGTTTGTTTTCTGTCTTTTTTTATTTAGGAAACCATGCTTTTTGTGCTTAGGATGTCATACAATGTAGACTACCAGCAATGTTTTCCAAGTTAACTTATTGCCCAAATTCCCAGAAGAGAACCTTCTGAAATAAACCATATTCATTGACCCCCCTTTCACACAATGTAATAGCTGGTGTTTCACCCCCTTTCACACAATGTAATAGCTGGTGTTTCACCCCCTTTCACACAATGTAATAGCTGGAGACAACCTCACACTAAGAGTGAAGAGTGCAAAGTATGAAATTGATATTGAATATTTCATTTCACTAGTGACTGGGAAACCCATTAAAACAATAGAAAACTAACATTTTTGCTTATTCAAGCGGCGGGAAGTTAGCAAAGTATTTTTCTTAGTTTTCATAGTTTGATATAGTTTGTGCTCCATGAAAAGCACCTGACAAAGGCATCTCCCTTTTTATAGGGTAAACCCATTTACTCCTGCTTTGTATTTTTCTTTTGCTTTGAAAAAATAGGTTACAGGACAGGTACCTTTCTTTTGTTCATATCCCATAGAAAAAAATACTAATAAAACTATGGAATCTAAGAGAAAAACATAACTGTCAATAAGTCACAATACAACTTTAGACAACTAGACCACAGCAAATCTCAACGCTTTACTGATTTCAAAACACGGGAAAACACCCGCACAAAGTTTCTCATGTGAAAGACCTCAGCGCTCTCACCCAGAGATGGGCGCATCGTCTGTAGCCCTTAGCTGACGACCAAAACACATAATTATAACATGTAATCTTACCTTGTAAATAATTACTACCCAGGTTGGTTATGTTATTTATAAAGGGATTATTTATCATACTTATTCATCAATGATGATGGAATTTCCTAGTTATTATTATGTTTATGTTTTTTTAATGAGAATAAATTTATGAGTATATTATACATAATCAAATTGTTTATGTTCGTAGGTCCCCATATTATAAACTATAAATATGTTGGTTTTTTATTTCTAGTATTTATTATAAAGCAGTGCCTGTGAAACTGTTATTCATAAGAGAGCTGCATGTTGTATATTTAAAATATAAGGTGCTACAATGTAATTATATTCTTGAATCAGTTTTGTAGCATTAAATAAATCAAATGTGGGCAATGAAACATTTCTATCTATGTATTAGTGAATCTTTATTTATTCTCATTTCTGTGTAATCCAAAAGTAAATTGATGATGGCAAAATCTCATACTTTTTCTCTTGTTTGAGAGCGAAACTACAAGCTGGATAATCTTCTATTAAATTCTTTCGCACAAGATATGATATTCTTAGTATTTGTGTATTTACTGATTTTAGTTGTAATTTGTACTGCATTACACTTAAACTTATTAACCAAAGGCCCATAAGATAATCTGTACCGGTACTACCCTTCGTATACTAAAATATTTCATCAACAATAAACATGCAAAGGTATAATGAAAAGACAATCGAGTTATATCAAAATACTTTATATAATACATTATTAAGTAAAAACTAAAACATATATTACAATAAATATACATTCATCTCCTATATTTTGTGTTTCTCAGATCTTTGATATTAAACTTGTAAAGCTTTAAGAAACAGTACGAAGGAGAAGAATACATTTAAAAATAGCGATAACAGACTATGTATCCATCAGAATTATGAAAAAATAAATTATAAAATGGAATACAAGGGAGATGAGAACTAATTGAGTCAGGTACATCGAAATACCGATACCGTAATATCGGATATTTCACACTAGGACATTATATAATACAACGTAAGTAACCTTCCACTCGACTCCTACTTGCCAACTTCACCGATATAACTGGTGAAGGCAAAATATTTACAACATAGTCACAGTTAATGGATTAAATAGCACATCTCGAGAACCACAAGAGCGTAGATTGACAGGCGTGGTTGAACAAATATTTGAAGGCCTCTAAACATTAAGGTCTCTTTTAAAACGGTAAAATAAATCTTGGCTTCCTCCGACACCGGTTCTTTTCCCATTTTTTGAACCGTACTGTGCTTCTGATGAAATGGTTGATGGTTTATGGGCTTCTTCACTCCACAACTTGATTATGTGTCAGTGAGCATTTACTTGATTTTTCTGTGAGAGCTTTGTCGATGTGCAGATCGGTGTTATTTCATTTACTTTTTGCATCTGTATCGTTCGATCGCTGAAGAAATATTTATAGACTCCTTTGACGGTGTAGCCGAGACCCAGAGCGATGAAACCACATGAGACGCAGACAAACTGAAAGACAAACACACCTTGGTAGAATTAGAGAGTACAATATGAGTCTAAATAAATAAAAACATAATCGAGTTGCATCCACAAATTTAAATTTAATAATTATAATCTTTATTTAGAAATGGGTCTTTTTATGATAAGCAATATAAAGTGTTTTAAAGTACATGGAATCAATTCCAGTTTCGAAATTAGTCTTTTTTATGACTACGAATAAGTAATGTATTCAGTTTCTATGAAATATAAAGTATCAATGAAGATTTAATGAATATTATATTTGTAAAATACCAAAGGTTTATAAATATTCTTAAAACCCTACACTGTGGGCCAGATCATGTTGGGTGTTAAAAACAAAGTTAATTTAATTTCTCTGATTCATTAAATTGTCATGAAAGGGAAGAGAAAAGTGCATTTAAATAAAAAATATAAAGACAAAATAAAAAAAGGTAATAAAACATGAGACCAACTTGGCAAAGCTGTTGAAAGGAAAAATATAATAATTTCAAATTCTCTTGATGAAAAGATATTTTCATATTTATCACTGAATTTATTCACATTTAAGTTATCTAAACACCCCAGTTGCAGAACACCTGCAACCCAGCAAATTTTTAATGCATATTTTTACCATAGCTTCTTACTAAGTGTCATACAACAAACATATTTATAAATAAGTAAAGATATAAAATTGTATTTTTTCTCCATAAGGATAACATCAGGGTTAAGGTCGCAGGTTTTCTGTAATGGAGGCCAAAAAAATGGGATTTCAAGCAAATATCAATGGATCACAACTGGATTAGGCCACATACTAAGTTTTATTAACATATAAATAAGCGAATCATAACATTTTACTCATTCTCCTTAAGAATAAAATCGGACAACATATTGTGTTTAGTACTTCCAATACGTCAGTAATAGTGTCAGCTAACATATCAGAGTAACGCTAATTTTGTTAAAAGTAAGAAATTTAAAACGGAAATAAGATGCGTTTAGTGGTTGAGAAAATACAGGATACAATATTAGGTGTTCAAAGTAATTCCCAAAATAGCCACAATTTTGAACTGGATAAGTAATTCTGTTTCCTTTAATTATTTTTTAGACCTTTAAAATAATGTATTACGATGAATTATTCACTATTTCTTTATCAAAACTGATAAAATTGTAGACTTCTTCAAAATTACGTTATACTTATACTACAAATTACAAATCCAGTTTTAATAATTTGTTAGAAAATGCCAATACTACACCAATTTCATATTAGGATCGATCGGACGAAACAACTTTGCTTTAAGTAAATGTGAAAATCGTCATTCACTTTGAGTCAGTAGTTGGCAACCATGATCGCAGCAACAACAAATATAATTTACTCTCTGTAAGTGTGGCCTTTCACTAATGCTGAGAGGTTCAAATATTGGCTAAATTGACCCAATTGACTGAAGTGTGAGTTGAGTAAAGGCTGGCATCGACATCTTAGGTCTGAACAGTCTTATGTAACGGTCCCTTGAAACGGTATACCTGATGTTTGTCTGATTGGTAACCCATGTGGCAATTAACGTATTAAATGTTTTAGAACCTTACCTGATCTCGGATCGACAAGGATAATGTGTGCTTATTTGTCAGGACATAGGTGAGCAAAGCTTGCCATACGAGGCCCAGGAATGTGTTGATGCCGAATATGAGCGCGAAGCTCTCGTTTTTCAGGTGCTTGGCAACCTCAGCACTGAAACAAAAACGTACAAATTCAGGTTTACCAACTCCATTGCTTTAATATGTTTACTCCTGGCCGAGGATAAGTGAAATACCTCACTGGCTCCCTACATATTAGTTGTCTGTTTACCAAACACTTTCAATATATTTGTTTATGTTATGATATTTTTTTCAACCAAAATGTCTATTTTTAATGTGTTTAAAAAGTTAGTACACTATATAATAGACAAAATTATATATCAATCTAGCTGATAGCCGCAGGCTTCGCCCCGCAAATGACTTATAAAAACTATTACCGTTGCGTGTGCTGCATTCTGTGGTTAACCCGTGGAACAACTACGAATCAAGATCAGCTGTTCAATCAAAACTGAAAGTCCATAAGGAATACATAGGAACTTTGTCGGGGTCTCTGGCGGAGCCCTAAGGTCAGACCAGGACGAAAACTATTTAGTTTTCCTATTTTATGTCTAAAGAATCAGTGTACAAAATTTCAGCTCTCTACCTACATGGGAGGGTGGAGAATTAGTGATGAGTGAGTCAGTCAGTCAGCCTGGGCTTTGCCTTTTGTAGATATAGATGACATGTCCTATATTTCTGATATAGTTCCAGTATACAAATAATTATATAACTCACAGAGGTAAATTTTTTATGTGTTCAAGGGCAAAACTAGCAGGATAAACAAATCATCATGTAAAAATCAACATAACTTTTTAATATTAAAACATATCCAGGTTTGAGGCATCTCTGCATTTAATTACTTAACACTGTATAACAGTGTGTATGGACAAGAGAATTCTAGTTGGCTAGAAAATGTTATTTATTTTTTCAAATTATTTTTATCTGCTACAAGGATTGCATAAGTATTGGGAATAGGCCCAGGGGGATTAGAATACTTTGCTTGCAAGGACAGACAGCCTGACTGACAGTCATAGTTCTTATCCTAACTTTCTAAAAGATCTATTTGTTTGTTTTCATATAAATTACCCCATATAGAAAATACTGAGTTCTAGGTATAATCTGTAGAGTTATCAAATCTTTCGACATGGTGCAAGGAACACTCAGGAAGGGCATCTGCAGAGCAAAGTCACAGTAAACAGGTATGACTCACTGATCAGTGGACTGTGAGTCTAGTTGTTATTTTTGTTTGTTAACATTTAATACAATCTTAGAAATTTCTTAACAAGTGTGAGGTCACGGACATGTTATGTAAAACAATTTTCATAATTTTCAACCTTCCCCCTCCCCTATATAACACACTGTAACACTTTAGCAAACGCTTCAGCCCCCCTCATGCAGTTAGTTATGTAACATAATCATAGTACTCCTGTGTTTAAAATTCTTTGTTGGTGATGGTGAGTTTATGCTATTTAAGGAATTACTGCAGACATTTTCCATCACCGACCAGTCAAAACAAAAGTTTATTTGTTTTGAGTAATCAGTAATGGAAATTTTCCACAATAATTCATAAAAGACATAATCATAGTAAATGTTAAAAAGCTTAAATCTTGTAAAAAAACCATGATTTTGCAGTGATTTTAATAAAACAGTATTTTAACAAGATTTTTTTTACAGAAATTTGCTATACAAATAACAAATTAATTAAATAATAAAAAACAAACATTTTTTAAAATTAACATTCATCAACAAAAATTATGTTAAAAACAGATGTCCTTTTAAAGAGCAAAGCTCTAAAACAGTTAGTTAAATGAAAATGATAAGGTTTGTGACAAACTATAAAATAGAAGTAACATTTACACTGCCAATGTTTTTTTCATAAGTAACATTTTTCAGATTCAAACAAGAAAATTAGCCTTAAAAAGCTCCTTGCGCACCAGACATGTCACTAAATAGACTCAAGACACAAAATTATTCTATTTGAATTATTATGTTAATATCATTTGTCAGAGGATTAATTAACCTGCATTAACTGGTTAAAAAAATGCATAGCACCAGTAAATATTCCATAAGTGTACAATGCCTAAAGTTTTTTTATTCATTTTAGATTAATAATCTAAAAGTTGAACTTACTTGGCAACAACACTCATGATGTCAAAGAGCATACAAAACACCACGTATATACAGTATGACATGAGTATGGATTGTGTGGTGGCATTGAATAACAAGAACATTCCCTTGAATAATGTGCAGATTCCAAGAACTAATTCCCCACGGTATCTCCAGTCAACTTGAATGCTTCCGATGAAATAGCAGGAAATTCCACCTAAAACACACAGTGAAATACTCTTAAGAACAAACATTGTTTTAGTTCTTAATCTTTATAATCTACAGCTTATCTCTTTTTTAACGGGGTTAAAATCTATATTTACAGTAAATTAGCTATTGTCGTGGATTTCTAGTCCCATAAGAGTAACTGTTTGGGGGGGGGAGACGAAATGACCTTATCGTCATTTATCATGACCTTTTTTTGCATTGGGGAGGCAACTAACCCCTCTTGCCACCCCCAAATCACGCCTATGAAGACTAATGTATTTGAACCCTGTTCAAGTCCTTTCTCACTGTCTTTCCCCACTATTTCCCCACTACCTTCCCCACTACCTTCCCCACTACCTTCCCCACTACCTTCCCCACTACCTTCACCACTACTTTCCCCACTACTTTCCCCACTTCTTTCCCCACTACCTTCCCAACTACCTTCCCCACTATCTTTGCCACTACCTTCCCCACTATCTTCGCCATTACCATCCCCACTACCTTCCCCACTACCTTTGCCACTACCTTCGCCACTACCTTCCCCACTTCTTTCCCCACTACCTTCCCAACTAACTTCCCCACTATCTTTGCCACTACCTTCGCCACTACCTTCCCCACTATCTTCGCCATTACCATCCCCACTACCATCCCCACTACCTTTCCCACTACCTTCCCCACTACCTTCCCCACTACCTTCCCCATTTCATTCCTTTACTCCAGACACTTTTACACCAGTATTTCAGATTCCTACCCCATATTCCCCTGCCTCTTTTTCAAAATCTGTCAGACTGTCCAAGATTATGTTCTAGAGGTGATGATTGTGAGTGTATTTAAAATAATTATTAGATTCAGCTTAAAAAAAATGTGCAGGTTTTAATCAGAAATCCTATATCTACTAATATTATGGATTAAAATGTCCATTTTTTTTCTCCATCGTGTAAAAGCTGTCCATAATAAGCCAATTGAGCTGACTTTTGGCAGGAATATCCCCGAATAAAACATACGCCTACTCAAATTTTCAAAATACTTTGGGAACCCACCCCATTAGCCAATGTTTCAATGTTAACATAATGGACTAAAGGTTTTACTTGATCAGGCTTAAACGGGTGTTAATTTCTTGGGATATTTTAAACGTTAGTTTGTCTGTTTGGAAGCCATTTAGCTTAGCAAAATAATATAACGTGTGTTATAATCATTTCTCTATCATGCACATTCAATATTATAATATGAATATTGGGTACTTTACTTACTGACAATCGTATTCACTGCTTCCACCCCACCATTGTACTTATTCTGTTCTCCGTGGTTTATTTCTGACCAGAGAACTTGGATGTAGTAATCAGTCACCTGTGAACAAATTATGTCTCACTGAAATACACTTTGATCTTGAAACAATTTCATGTCTGGTAAATTATCAACTAAAGAGATCATATTGTTACCCAAGTCCGTGCGTGAACCAGCCAAACAAAAACTTCGTCTTTATATTCCAAGAGTGCACAATTTTGAGAGACAAACTTTTTATGAGAGAAACACACCTTAAGAATTACACTTCTTGATTTAAATTAACAAGGATATACACTGAATTGCCTGACTTATAATAAGAAAAATGCCAGAAAACATGACAAAAGGATATTTAAGAGAATGATAAAGGTGCAAATTAAGTTGAAGCTGGTTCTGATTTTTTTATCAGTGCATACGTGTTCAATGAATTCAACCATCATCTCTAACATTGCATAAACTGTTGGTTTATTCAACAAGTATTTTCTGGGAAAATAGAGAAAATAGTTTAGTAGAACTTGAATTCTTTAAATGAAATCGGGACCCAAGTTGGTTATACAGAAATTTAGTTCGTTGGACATCACTTATGTATTTGGAAAATATATTTTATCGCCCACCACGTGTTAAATATCCCTATATTGAGAGGTAAGTAATGAGCTTTATTGTAGACCAGGGAGGTGATGACTCAGCGTTACGACTACAATCCCAGTAGAGCTCAAAAAGCTGATACAATAGCATCAGCTGTTGCGATAACAACAATCAAAGTTTTCGCAAAATACAATTGGCATCGGCTATTTTTTTCAAATCTTGTTTGTTCGTAATAAAATTCAATAATAATTTGACTCAACTACTCTGTTGCGCCTCGAGTAGGAAGAGCCACAGCGCCTTCGGGCATTTAACGCTCACGCTTTCAAGCATCGCCCTCACGCTGTTACTACCTTAGCTGCATAAGTAGCTATGCACCTAATTGAGGGTGAAATAAGGTAGACCATAAACCTGAATGAAAATTAAGAAAACATAAAAACAGCATGTTGAATTACAGATTACCACATCAAATGTGGCAGAACAAATGTTTCAACGTGCCAGATGGTTTTTCTTCTGCACATTTTCTTTCCTAGATTTTATTTATATGTGCATATAATTTGGGTTAAAATGATTGGGCTATAATTGTGTATCAAATTTAAGCACTGGGATAAATGAACATATCTTTGATTTTGATTGTATTGGTGCAGGATTCGCAAGCCTTAAATTAAAATTGTTCCACGTGTTAGAAAACTCTTTACTTTATTTAAAATCACTGCTACTACCTACTATTACTACTACAGTACTCTTATTATGTTTGATGATCCCAATGATTGTTTTTAAAACAACGCAGAATGTAGTTTTAGATGCAAAATGTTCTCCAACTTTACATGCTCTATATCGAGTAGTTTATTTTTTTAGGTTCAATGTTTGAGGCTTTGAACAGACGTGGTATTTTCCCTATGACTATGTTAACTGTAATTGTTTAGCATATTTTCAATAAAAGATGCAAATAAGTTATGTTTTTTCGTAACTTGTATTGCAGTATAAGTACATACTTGTTGAAAACCTCCGGTGGCCAGGATCCACCAGACGCACCATTTCACCACGTAAGGGTTTGTGTACGCTTCCTTGAAGTCCTGTAGCAAAAGCCACACTGCGTAGCAATATGTTTTCTCATTTTCTGTGAACAAATTAACATAACTTAAACTGAAGAAACCATTATACTAATTTTATATAAAGCACAAATATTTAATTCCATGAATTCATTGTAATATGTTGTTACTATTACAATTTCACAGTTTCAACTTTCATCTGAACTTCGGTTGACTGGATCACAAATTTAAAAAATGGAAAATCTCAAAAGTTAAATCAAAATTAAATCGTAATATCCATAATTTTTCAAATTTAAAGTTTAATTTAATAAGAACCTATGGCTATTTGTTTATTATGTCATACAGTTTCATCAGTGCAATTATGTAGCATTACACATTCATTACACGGAATCAGCAACTTTGTAAGCATTCACTTGTGATAAGTGACCTTTACAACGTGGGGGCAGTTCTTAGTGTTATCTCTCTGTACGTGAGTGATCAGCTGTTGTCTGTGATAACAGCACTTACATAAAGAGATAATTGCAACTGACAAATATTTCCAGACGATTCCAACTTACAGGAAATATAGTTTATTAGTTTTCTTTAAAGTCAAAGGCTTGGACTACAAAATTACAAAAACATCATTGCCGTGCTCAATAGCTGCTCTATTAGTAGGAATATACAACAATGTTGCAATTAAATGATTTTATTCAACCATCTATTTGTAAAAACACTGTGCGATTTATGTAAGAATGTACATATTCACTCCTCAGAAAACAGGATTAATGGAAATAAATTATTTTTACAATCATATTTGAGGGTAATTTGCTTAAAGAAATATATAATTCAAGAAGGAAAAAATATTTAATTTCTTATAAAGTGTAAGTTTACCTGAAACTCCACTCTCAGGCTCGGCTTTGTCGTCTTTGGCGTAAATACTTTGCTTCATCGAGGGCAGTAAAATAGCACATATTAAAGCCATTACAGATGCTGAAAATAATATCATAATGAAGTTAGAGTTTTATTAGAGCATTGTGGAACTACCTATTAACAAAAAATAATAATAGCGATTCACAATATTTCTCCCTGAGGTATTGTTTTGACCAGTGACTGTTTTGCTGCCTTCAGTTGTGACCAAAAGCTTTGTCAGGTTAATTTTCTGTATAAATGTCGGTTGAAGATACACCAATTACAAATAGGTGTGGAGATTTGTTTTGGGAGGGTGGATGTTCCTACGGCGATGGAATGTTTGATATATTTCACCAAGAGGTTAGTTAACCCTGTTTTACAATTTTCACCACAGTTTCTAGACTGTGGTTGGCTGTCACCCAAGCTTTTTCAACATTGCACTCAAACAAATATTTTGATTGAAGACCTGCCGATTTCCTTATTATACAGTATCTGAGCAAAATGCCACGTAAAAATCATCGAGTTAAATTTATTTTAAGACTATTAGTAAAAAATTAATGTTAAGGGTTTTACAACAATTGTTTCACTTTCTGTAGCCATTATGATGGAGAAGTCCCGTTCCACATTCCTTTAATTCCTCTTCATCAAGGAGTATAATTTTACATGATAAATCTAGGCTTGTGCATTGTATAAAATAGTCTAAAACAACACTATCTTCTTTTACTATTTACTCCATTTGCATTACAATTTAATAACACAAGTATAAGAACCATTTCAACAGTGTTCAACTCACCCACTAACGAGATTTTGTTGAGATCGTCGATCTTGAGGAAGAAGAAGGAGAGAGCAACTTGAGCGAGGATGGAAGAGAACAGAGTCCCGGCTTTGGGGGCTATTCTGATAACAGCTGTTACGATCTGATAATGCTGTCTGTCCACCTTATTGTAGATGTAGGTTTTGTACGCTAAACTGCAAGCTTTCGTGGTTGCCCAGAAGAACTGATTCAGCTGGAAATTATTAAACATTTCAGACTCAAAGTTCAGTAAATATCAGTAGAGTAGACAACTTTGTAAGATCAACAAACACATAAACCAATGTAACATAGGGATGGCCAATTTTACTCTGATTTTGGTCTCATTTTGCTATTTAAAATTTGTTTTCTAGGATGTGTAATACCACTAAGGTGGCAAGTTACAATTTTTAGATTTTGTCTACAAAATTCTATTAAAATATGTACATTAAGATTGTTAGTGTAACAATCACCATTTATATATCAAATATATCAAACTAAGACAACAAACTAAAAATGAGTATATCCACTCAACTCCTTATCATTGCAATAACTTTGAAGTACATAATATTTTTATTTGTGTCAATGAAATATTGCAGAATGTAAAACAAAGAATGTGTTTGCCTATATTTATGACAAACATTATGTCAGAACTTCATTTCCACGGACACTCATTTCCTCTTATTTCGTTCCAGAGTAAATCCCAATAATGTACCATGAAAAACCTTCAGGTCACAAGTTAGTCATATGTTTCCTTCATTAATCAAATTTTAAATCTTGGAATCAATATTTTAACTGTTGAATAAGTTGTCTAATTGTTATGCTAAGTTTTTGTACTTAATGACAGTGCAGTTTTTGGAATATGACAGTGCTTTATCAGGTGTTATTCAGTTTAACCTCCCTTTTAGGTATATAATTGAGTGGCGATGAACTGGAATAATGAAAGGAACACAGAAATAGAAAAGAGACTGATTGCTGCAAACAACTGCCTATGGAGCATTTCAAAGATAATGGGCTCAGCAATACTGTCAAAAAACACAAAAATGAGAATATAAGGAACAATAATCCAACCAGTCCTTTTATATGGATCTGAGACTTGGACATTAACATAGAAAAGAGAACAGAAACTGATTGTTTGTGAGAACAAAGTTCTTAGAAAGATATTTAAACCCGTGAATGAAGAAGGGATGTGGTGAATCAGAAAAACCGAGAACTCCAAGAACTGTATAAGGACCTAGACATTGTAGGCGTGATAAAGAGCCGAAGGTTGAGATGGGCAGGACACATTGAAAGAAGAGAAGAGAATAGTTTGCTGAAGAGAGTGACCAAGGACACTCCACCCCTTCGGAAGACCAAAGTCGCGGTGGGGCGATCAGATTCAGAAGGACCTGCGGCGTGTAGGATCATCACTTGACCAAGCGACAGACAGACAACAGTGGAGGACACTTGTTGGGTTTGAGTGGCCAAGGAGGTAAGGTAAGGTTTAGATATCCAACCCAGGACTCTTGTAAGAGGGCGTCATGTAAATTCATGTTAGCCTCAGAGCTGCAAGTGATGATGAGGAGCACTTTTAGTATCGGAGAGGTTTTAATTAAAAAAGAAAACCAAATTTACAATCCCAGAGTACTTACTTGCATATCTAATAGGGAGACTCCGAAGACGAGCAGTGATTTGTGCAGTACCAACCCGAGAGATCCACAAACAATGATGGGCTTGTACCTGAGAATGTCAGTGACGAGAAGAACGACGGATGTTTGGACAACACTTCCGTACACCGAGACAGGGTAAATGTCTTGCGTTACCTGGGAAACAACATAAACCTGTTATGTGGGATATTTTACAAGGGTCTATCTCCGAGACAGGGTAAATGTCTTGCGTTACCTGGGAAACAACATAAACCTGTTATGTGGGATATTTTACAAGGGTCTATCTCCGAGACAGGGTAAATGTCTTGCGTTACCTGGGAAACAACATAAACCTGTTATGTGGGATATTTTACAAGGGTCTATCTCCGAGACAGGGTAAATGTCTTGCGTTACCTGGGAAACAACATAAACCTGTTATGTGGGATATTTTACAAGGGTCTATCTAATGATAGTTTAAATCAAACCGAATCACTCCTTTATTCGTCAGTGTCCTTGTTCAACAAACTTACAATCATCTAGATTACGACTAACAATCAAAGATTTGGAAACTTATTATCTAAAGTATTTTGTCGGCCTGTAAATATCTCATCAAAAAAATACAGAGACAACTGTATAAGGTGATCTTTAAGTTTCTTATAACATTTATTACTGTTGAATTCATTTTTAGCGAATTTCCCCTATAGTGAAGAACCCAGATGCCAAAAACACCATTCGTTCAAATTGTTATATATGTATATATATATATACATGTGTCCGTAAGCACGATAACTCTCGTAAAAAGGTCTGATCTTAATAAAATTTGGTACAAATATGTAAAGTACCATTTATTTGAACGAGTTCGAAAACCAGACAAATCGCACCATCCGAAGGGGGGTTTTGGGGGGATTTTGTACCCCAAAAATGTTTTTTTTTGGAGTTTTCACATGTAATTGTTATTTAAATCAAATTTTAATTTATACCATTGAATTCAGCTTAAAAAAACAAATAATTTGGTATTTAGATCATTGCTCTACGTCAATTGGTTACTGAGATATTGAAAGTGCTAAACACAGTACGTTGTCCAATGTTATTCTTATGGAGAAAAAGAAAAATTGTATAGCTCGGTTATTTAAGAACATAAACTGACAAAACTTGGTATATCGCTTCATCTGATTGTGGTTTCTTGTTGTTTGAACAAAAAACCAATTTTTCGCCTATGTTTCCCGTAGCAGCAAACCTAGGTACTCGGTCCCCATGTTATTCTTGTGGAGAATAATAAAAATTTTATATATCGCTTATTTATGAATGAATATGGATGAAACTTAGTATGTGACTTCACTTAGATGAGTTCTGCTGATATTTGCATAAAAACCTATTATTTTGTGTTCCTTGTTGCAGCAAACCAGTGTACTCATCCCTAATTTTATTCTAATAGATAACAATGAATATTTTAAATATCGCTTATTTATGAATATATTTCTTATGAATTCTGGTAAGAGGCTTAATGTGTTACTAAGACATATATATATTCATTGGAAATTCGCTGAGTACGCAGGTTTGCTGCGACAGGGGTATTTATTTATTCAGGCAAAAACTAATAAACTAAAACCAGTACTTTTTTGTTAAACTCAAGGTTATGATTCTTTTGTATTTTGTATTGTATTTTTGTATTGTGCATTTCCAGTATTATATCTGTTACTGGTACTTAATGCTAGTCTGATTTCTGTAATATAATGCTCTTTGGTATATTTAATAGTTTTAAAAATATATACTCCATATATTGTTAAAATATTGAGTTCTGAAAAATGGAATTTTACCATACAGTTTCATTCCACTTCAGCTGTAGTACGATTGTAATTGTTTGTTTTTGCAATAAAAGTATTCTATCTAAATTTGTTTTTGTAGTTCCCCCCTAGACACTAATACCGTAGGAGTAATAAGTTTGGATGAAAGCAAAATAAATTACCAGTTTATATTAAGCGGGGTACAATATGTCTATATATATATATATTTTATTCCTTGATATATACTCTAGGATGTTCTAAATATATATTAAATGTATTCACTTAGATAACTGGGACCACTATTCTACACGTTATCTGTGTAAACTATGGTCTTTGTGGTTTTTAAGTGTTTACAGTTGCTAATGTACTTTTACATATTTGGTAGTTCATGCGGGTACATCATCTTATGTGCAACTGTTTAGAACCCTTTTTATTTATTTTTGAACCAAAACTGCCTGTCACCATGGGTAAATAGGCCTGTGGGGCAATCTAAAGACAGTGAGTTACCGTAACAGCATTAGTCACATGGGCAAGCCAGTGGTGACCGCTTGGGAAAAAGTATTTTAGCAGTCAGCCGGGATCGAACCTAAGCTTGACCACACCTGATTTGTGAGGACAGCGCTCTACATCTGACCAACCGTGTACGTATTCAAGTTCTTCTCATCAATCTCATGATCAATCTTTATAATTTTGACTACCTTATAAGTAAAATAAAACTTCCAATAAAACATAACACATCTCTCTTAATGCAATATAAAAATTCCATTTAAATTTGTCATAATATAGATTAAAATAGATTGAAATATAAAATAAAGTACAAAATGTTGAAAACTATTATTATACAGTTCTTTAAGATAGTTAGTATACACAAAGATTTATACAAGTCCAAAAATCTCAATTATAATTATCAAATTTTTTTTACGAAAGAACAGAGTTTTACAGGGGTGGATTAAAAGTCATATATTATTTATAATACCTATGATGAGTGGTGTACTTTTATTTACAATATAAATGTTATAGAAAATAACAAAGTTATATAGGGACAACAGCTATTCAAATATCAGCAATAATTGGAATTCTCAGATTACAAGAAGAAATCAGTCAAAGTATTGTTAACTATATATGTCTAACAGTTGAAGAAACCTAAACAATAACATTGGAATGAAGATATTTGAGAAAACGATACCAAGAGCTGGTGGATATTGTTGAAATTGTTGGCCCCCTTATGGCAATAATGTTGCTTGTCAGAGAGATCATGAAGTGGATCTTTTGTAGAGAGTAGCTTATAACAAATTGTAATATGCATACCCACCACTAGAACCATTCTTGTACAGGTACCTTGTTTGCTTGTCAGAGAGATCATGAAGTGGATCTTTTGTAGAGAGTAGCTTATAACAAATTGTAATACGCATACCCACCACTAGAACCATTCTTGTACAGGTACCTTGTTTGCTTGTCAGAGAGATCATGAAGTGGATCTTTTGTAGAGAGTAGCTTATAACAAATTGTAATACGCATACCCACCACTAGAACCATTCTTGTACAGGTACCTTGTTTGCTTGTCAGAGAGATCATGAAGTGGATCTTTTGTAGAGAGTAGCTTATAACAAATTGTAATACGCATACCCACCACTAGAACCATTCTTGAACAGGTACCTTGTTTTTTAAAATTTGTATTTATATTGTTGTACTCGTTTTTAGATCAGTCACAACAGGTTTCACATTTCAGAACAAATAAGATTTAATGTGATATCTATTTAATGCCATCTGCCCAAAATGTGTTGTAACTCAACTACAGTGAATTGAGAAGAGACCAAATAATGTGATTGTTGTATTTGTAAACATCTCCTAACACATGCAACACCAATCATATGAGACACATGATGAGATTTTTTTCCCAGCAGACATCAAAGAAGTACCAGAAACAAAATTTACATTCTTTGATGCATGAGAGATCAAAATTGTATTTGGTCAAAATATCTCATTAGCGTGGTGATCTAATTTCACCCTTTGCATCCTTTTTTTTTATTTATTAGGGTTAGCGCTATTTCATAACTGAGTAATATTATAAAATATGATAGTATTACTCTACCTTATTGACAGTGTTGTATTGTGCCTGATAAAACACTATTTCATATATTTATCGCTGTTATTTAAAAAAAATTCTGAACGATTTATATTTTAAACTCAACAGTTAGTTAGATTAATATTATTTTAACTCAACCTATCACCACCTGGAGTAATTTCCATACCCCCTAAAATGTAGTATAATTTTAAACTCTAAAAGTGTTACCAAGTGAACGATTTACTTCAATTAAGATTCTTATATAGTGAACAAACACCATAATTATTTTGGAAATGTGTACATTTGATGATTCCTCTATTTTGTGACTATTTTGAATGTGATCAAATTAGTTGAAATAGCAAATGCACTTCATTATAATGTACAAAATACGTTACCAGTATTAAAGTAGTATTCTATTAGCAGTGCTAAAAGTTTGTACAATAATTCCAGAACACAACAAAGTTTTATTTATAAGTCTGTTAAACTTTGTATTCTCTACCTCAAAGAGCTCAAATATGCAACCTAGTAATTTAGAAAATAAGTAAAATGGTTTTTACCAGGCAATCCTATATATGTTATCAATGAGTTTTATGGCTTAGCTCACCATTTAGAATAACATTGTAGCAACAGAAGATTATTTTGTCACGTGCATTTAGTTATATACAATTAAGTCTTCTTTAAATATATATGTTATTGTTTCCTATCATACGAGCAGTGATATTTATTTTATTATTACTTTAAGATGACCTTTGTTATGCTTATGACGTTCTCAGAAGTCTCTGCAGTAAATATAATTTTGATTTTTGATTTTGATAATTGAAACAGAAATGCAAGAATTGTTGGTACGTTGGGAGGGTAGCCCCACATCCACACTTCCCATCCCTTCTCATTGAGCACCTGCATTGTTTCTGGCAGACCTGTTTTCCACCAGCTTCACATTTGGAGCAAGTGCGTTGTTTTGGCTGACCCGAAGTCTACAGGTCAGAAGATACTCACCCAAGGTTCCCCTGACCAGCCAATAGATGACAGTTCACCCGAGGTTCCCCTGACCAGCCAAAAGATGACAGTTCACCCGAGGATCCCCTGACCAGCCAAAAGATGACAGGTTCACCCGAGGTTCCACTGACCAGCCAATAGATGACAGTTCACCCGAGGTTCCCCTGACCAGCCAATAGATGACAGTTCACCCGAGGTTCCCCTGACCAGCCAAAAGATGACAGTTCACCCGAGGATCCCCTGACCAGCCAAAAGATGACAGGTTCACCCGAGGTTCCACTGACCAGCCAATAGATGACAGTTCACCCGAGGTTCCCCTGACCAGCCAATAGATGACAGGTTCACCCGAGGTTCCCCTGACCAGCCAAAAGATGACAGTTCACCCGAGGTTCCCCTGACCAGCCAATAGATGACAGTTCACCCGAGGATCCCCTGACCAGCCAATAGATGACAGTTCACCCGAGGTTCCACTGACTAGCCAATAGATGACAGTTCACCCGAGGTTCCCCTGACCAGCCAATAGATGACAGGTTCACCCGAGGTTCCCCTGACCAGCCAAAAGATGACAGGTTCACCCGAGGTTCCACTGACTAGCCAATAGATGACAGTTCACCCGAGGTTCCCCTGACCAGCCAATAGATGACATTTTCACCCCAGGTTCCCCTGATCAGCCAATAGATGACAGGTTCACCCGAGGTTCCCCTGACCAACCAAAAGATGACAGGTTCACCCGAGGTTCCCCTGACCAGCCAATAGATGACAGGTTCACCTGAGGTTCCCCTGACCAGCCAATAGATGACAGTTCACCCGAGGTTCCCCTGACCAGCCAATAGATGACAGGTTCACCCGAGGTTCCCCTGACCAGCCAATAGATGACAGGTTCATGGTTAATATCTCACTTCACTGAGCTTTGGGTTACCTCAGTGAAAGCATTGACTATAAATACTAAAGTAGACTTCTCAATGCCATTGTAAAATGTGTCCCTAGTTTTGTGTGTGCCAGGATTCAAAGAGGTCGTAGTTTACACTAATCACTAATGGAGTATACTGCTATAAACCATTACTTATCCTCTCAAGGAGGGGATAATACAACAGTTGGTGTGTCAGGAAGCAAACATAAGTTGATTATCACTTGATTTCTGGGGTGGAGATATTTTAAAAGTTAACGTAAATAACTAAAATAAATAGTTGACAGCAGCACAATCTGTCGGTGACCTAATCAAACTACATCAATTTTAAATCCTAGCATACACTTAAAGTGGGACAGCTGGACCATATAGATGGGATGTCTCCTTCAGTTTTTATAGTCAATGGTGAAAGTAAATAAACCATTTTAAAACAATTTGTATAAAGGTCCATCAACCCCTGTCTTTTACTGGAGTGGTCTCTAATACAGAGACAATTCTCCCCATTCCAAAAACCTACTTTTCTTGCAACTTAGATTCTATGTCTAAGTTCCCCTGAGTAACATGTCTCTTGTAGATTTACTCCATTCTTACCTGTGTTACTGTAAAGTTGAATTTCGGACTAACGAAGAATTCAGCCAAGTATGGACTCTCTGGAGAGATGTTTTTCAGGAATCCGTACGTTGCGATGAGAGCAGTGACGATAATCCATCTGTTCTGGGATTTCTACAACACAATCATTCTTGTTTACTTACACTCAAGTCTTACTATAGGCCCTGTTCACATTTTTTCCTCTAGTATAAATATTAGTGAGCTTTTAATCAAAAAACTAAATATTCGCAGAAATTCATTGACTTGAAAATTGATCACTATTTAGTTACTCCAACTGATTTGACTCATACAGCGGGAATTATTCTAAAACATATTTGTGATGTATAAGTCTTAAATGGTTCTAAATGAGAGCAGTAGACTTCATTGTTAAGTTAAAATATAATGTCCCTTTTGTTATTATTTATTTGAAATACTGATAAAAATACAGACTATTTAAATAAAAATATATTTTTTGAATTTTCTATAATTGTTAAACAACTTTGTCATCTGTTTGGCTATGTAGTTTGTTAACAAACAATTTTAAAGTATTGTATCCGTTCTTTTTACTCAACAAAGTATCACAATTTAGAGTAACAGTACTTAATCAGTTAACGAGAGCTGATAATTTAGTTAATTTCAAAAATCCTTTAAGCTATCAAAATTTAATTATCTACAATCATTACTTTTTTGTTATTTATTATAACTCAAAATTATAAATATTTTTAGCAGTAGTAAAGATATCTGACTACTTAGACACGTAAGAGTTGTAAACAAATAATGTTAAATAACAATCATGATTTTCCTTGAATTGTCCTTGAAGCCCCCTACTCCAATAGTCGAACACGCCCTTAATTTAACCCTACAGAAACTCTACTTAATCAATGTATTTCATTCGAAAAGGTTTTTATTTTTGATTATTAATAAAAACTAAGACGACTGACATATTTGTGACATTTATAGTTAATAATCTGCGACAATGACTATAACGCCAGTCAGATAATATGTTCAGAAAATGTAATTTTCTTTTTCATATAAGTTTAAGTGAATGCCAAGTAGCAGAATGAATCTATTTAATTAATTTAAGTGTATTACAATAATTGTTTTCTTTGTATTTAAATTGTCCTAAAATCTAGTATAATTATTGAATGTATTTAAAACTGTGTTAATTATTTTCTTCCTTTTTACTTGCATATACCATTGGCATTTTTAATGACTATGGCCTGGTTCTCAAGTTTTCGGCACCTTTTCTTGACAACTTTTTTAAAACAAGGAATTTAACTCTTCACCTTCACAATCCTTCATAATCTAAGTTACTTAGAAAAAAAAACTCTCTATAACAATTTATTTTTAATAGTAAGCTAAATAATCCAGTAATATCAATATATTTTTTTACTAAAGTCTCTTTTTACTATCAGGTGTATTCCACTGTTGCCATAAATACAGGGTGTATCCCAGCAAAGGTGTTGAATAATCATAAATCATTATAACTACTTGAGCTGAACCTGCATTATGTGTATAAAAGTTACTCAACAGTTCAGATATATGCATCATGAGATCTCCAAAGATGTCATATCAATAGATCGGATGTGATAAGCAAAATGACATGGCAACATGTCCACAGCGCAATATGTGGTGATTCATTGAGCATATGCTTAAATTTCCTCAATTAAGATCAAATAAATTTAATTTAATCGATTTAAACAATTTTGTAATAAAGTAGGGAAATAATTTGTAGGAACTTTTTTAATATTTAAAAAATAATTATAGAAAATGCATTTTCATATTACAAGATGTTTTGTGTTTTTAAATCAAAGAAAATGAAAGACCTTTATAATATATTGTTGAAATAGTACAAGAAAATGTATGTACATGAGATTAAAACAACATTTGAAAGTAAAATCAATCACTTAATATTAAGTTTATATACATATATGTAACTGATTGTGTTTTATCGTACTGCTTTTTGAAGTCCATGTCCTTTGTGTTGCAAAAAAAACTACTTAAAATTTGTTGTCAACTTTTCTTAATATTTTCCACAAGGATTACGATGAGATAAAACTGTTAATGATTTTTATAAATGATCTGGTTTTGTGCACCATAAGATCAGATCTGAAATTTAAATCTTTTCTGAATTTAACAGACATTTAATAACATCAAGGAAAAAACGTAAACCGTTATTGTTTCAAAGACTTCAAAAGTGATAATATA
Organism: Allygus modestus; assembly: GCA_963675035.1. NCBI lineage: Eukaryota > Metazoa > Arthropoda > Insecta > Hemiptera > Cicadellidae > Allygus > Allygus modestus. The sequence goes on from OY776113.1 coordinate 2,676,388, forward strand.
AATATACTATGTGATGTATTACCCAAATAAATCTACTTCTGGGTTTGTTAAAATGCAACTCGACTGAAGGTTGACATTTACGGACGACTACATATCGGATCCTCGATTATGCTCTGTGATACTATTATACTGCCTTATTCATTCACCTCCACATTTTATGTATCAATGGTTTGGGGGGTCATGTTTGAATCAACAAAGACAACCGATTGTTCTGACTGGCGTAATCATATTAAAAAAGTAGCTTGCAAGCCAATTAGAACTAACACAAGAAACAGTATTATCACAGGTAGCTGGTTCATATTGTCAAAATGCATTCCTCTATTACTGAAAATTGCCCTGAACTAAACAAATTGAAAACATTGCTTTAAGAACAAATTTTTGTCACTTGTGTTCTACTTTGAGAACGAGTTTTTAAATTATTATTTATTTCAAGGGACCGGGCAAGTCGAGTACTATAAAGTCCTTTATACCACTTTTTGGGTTATGATTCTTTGGGGATTGCCCTGGTACTTTACCTTGGTGGGATGAAAAACTATATAAACTCAACTTAGAGGTTGGTTTGAGGGCCATATATCACCCAGAGAACTTTTGAACATTTAGATAACCATTACAACTTATAAATAGATAGACGATCATTTGGTAATTACAATGAGTGTTAGAGCAGAATGTCCTAATGTCATGCAGATAAACAAATTTTATTGGTCTTTCTTCTGTAAAGGTACGATTTTTCCATGTTTTATAGATTTAAAATCCAAGGTAACAGATCAAACCAATATTGGTAAAAACATCAACTGTAAACATTAATAGTGGACTGTTCTGGTTTCTGGCCTAATCTTTGTTCAATGTTTAGCAGAACCGTCATATTTAGGCTACTAATACAACCCAAACACATCTGGGGACTTAAGTCTGCCAAGCTGCAAGTTAACTAGGTAAAGCAGTTATGCAATTGCACAGAAAGAAAACAAACGTATTTTACCGGAGAACTGACTATTTTAGTGGTGAAAGCATTGTAAATGCTCGAAACGCACGAAAAGCATTTATCAATTACGTTTATCCAGGCTAAAAAGTAAAAAGTATTTATTTTGTTTAGGGTGTCTTAATAAAGAAACTAAACATTATAATAGAAACCAAAAGTAATCAGTTGAGTAACTAGTTTTACAGATGGTTCTTTTAAAGAACAAAAATTAAAATGTAATAAACTTTATAATTGATTTTTCAATATGTAATGATAAGAACTGTACTCTGGCCTGGAGCAACACTCCCTTTAAGAATTTCTTCCCCCTGAGATTGGTTGGTAATATTTGAATGAACAAATATTTCCTTATCATTCGTGAATGTTTCATTTGAATCGTAAACAATATTACTAATATGCTAGAATAAATATGCTTTAAGGAATTGAATATTTTCTCAGCAAACCTTTATCCGATGGACGGTCTATAATTTGTCTGTAATAAAAACTAATGTTTATTATTTAAAAACAATTGCTTTTTTGCCTTTATATGTTGACTCTCTTAAACAGCATTTGATAAAAACAGCTGTTACAATGACAAACAAAGGTTAAGTTTTACTTATGCTATCGATTAGATAACATTTTCTATCAGTAATAAACAATACATTATAACAAAAATGATAAAACTGTAAATAAAGTGAAAAGGGAGAGCAATTTAAGAAAAAAGGTTAATGTTTAGTCCAAAAATGAAATTCCACCATGGTTGAGATTTATCGGTATTCTTTTTCCATTGAAAAATGTTTCAGTATCAATCAGCCGACATAATGAATATGATGCGTATGATAAAATACAATTTTAATTTTAGCACAGCATGTACACTATTTGAATTTTGATTTTCTCAAAACATTGAGTATATACAAAATTTCACTCACCATTTTTTTTAAAATTCAACATGGCTTTAGTTTTCTCACTGTCCAAAATCACATAACTAATCCTCAGCACTGTGCTCTAGATCCTCAGTACTAAACCTGCACCACTACCTCAGCTCATCCCACTACCTACACTAAATCCCACTAGCATACTATCTCTTCATCTGTAGTCGAATGAATCACAAAATGTCCAAATTTAATGCGTCCAACCTATTATCAGTAAATGACTAAATAATGGGCTCAATTCATTAATGGTGCTGCTTTTCTGGGGAGCTGTAGCGGACATTGCAATGGCATAGAACCTTATATTAGTTCTTGGTTATCAAAGCTTTGATCTTCCTTCTCAACTCTCCGAGTTTGTTTATATTTAGCTTCCCTATTTACTATAGGAACCTGGAGGAGTTTGTAGGTATTCAAGATAAAAAGTTATACTATGTGCCTAAGCTATTGAAAAAGTTCAAAACAGATTTTTTAATTTAAGGTCCTTTAACTTAAGGATTTACTTTTATTCTTTTGGGATTAAATTTACCACCATACAGAATTTGTAATATCTCAAAATTATGAAATTGAATAATTCTAGCTGCCTTTTCATTTTAAACAGTTTTCAGGTGTCTTTAAAATTGATAACAAACTTTAGTACCTAATCAAATAAGGTTTGAAATGTCTGTATTTTCACCATATATTTACTTTCATTTATGATGTGCCATTTAAGAAATAAACAGGTGTTTAAAAAATAATAATTGTAAAAGGTTTTTTATTTATCCTTTTTTCACTGTAGCATATTTCCCTTACAAGAACGTATCTTGAATTAATAGATCTCGTGGTTATTATAACTAACTGGATTAACAGCTTTGGGATTTGATATCTCTAGACGCATTAAATATGATCTATTAAAATTTGGCTCTATTTGTATAACTATGCTTGTTCACACAATGACTTATTTCAAAATAGATTTATATTTTTAATTAACATTCAGTGCAGGTGTATAAGACAGGAATAGTATTCATGAGTTTATGAACTATGGATAACTAGACGGTGGAGTACTTAAAGAATTGCAACCCTCAAAAATAGGCGTTTAGAAAAATGTTCACTGAGAGTTTACTGATTTGCGTTGATAACTTGTTTTGAATAAACATAAATTATCTACTGTTCATTGTATAATGCTGAGACAACACGTTAAAGGCTTCAATTATTTTGTAATTTCAATTTTATTTATATTGATTTAAATTTGTTTTACAACTGCTGAAGCCATCTGCAGTAGTACTTACTAAGTATGAACTTCAAGCTAAGAAATATTTGTCTCTAGCTCTCTCTGTAAGCTTTCTAAAATTACATTTGTTTTATATAAAACATAACAATTAAATAAAACATTTGTGCCTCTGAATATTAATGATTTTTGTATTCACTAAGTATGTGTATTTGCTGAGACAAATGTATAAAATTGTATTGATATAAAAAGATTTATTGTCATACACTGAGTTAAAATTATCATATACTGTCATAAACCTATAATAAAATACTGTAGAGACAACTATTTATTCAATACATAAGAACCTCAAAGTATTGAATATACATACAATCTATATAATTGCAATACCATAAGCTGTTTATAAAATTATGCTATCTACTTAAAATGATAAATAATGACCTTGTCGATTGCACTTTGTAAAGAGCTTATGACAATAAAAATCTTAAAATTTTGAATCTCAGAGGGAAAGTTCAAACTACCAAGGTTTTGGAAATTCAGAAGTTCGATATGCCAAGGTTATCTTTGACAGACTGGTATTTATAGAGGGTCATGGAACCGTAGAATCCCTAAGTTTTACACTTTGGTATATAGTAAACATAAAGGTTCGGTGGGCATCTTTTGTTGAACATACTGTGGAGGGTAAAACGTATCCTCGAGTGAACTTACAGCAGAACAGGATAGGTAACCAAACCAGCAACTGGTAATGTTTTCTCACTGTCTTGTCGACTACTTATTTTGTCATTTTTGAGTTATATTAGCCCAGGATCACTTTCTGAGTACTTAAATGGTTTAATTTACCTTTTTCTGTCAGTGATCCTACTCATTCTCAATATAGGCGACCGGTTTCGAGGTTAAAACCGCATGCATACGTCCGAGTCATGTTTGAATGTATTGTGTTTTTAATATTCGACGAGTAAATGACATACTGAATTGTAGCCTGAAGATGAGGTTTCAACTTGGAAACCGGTCTCCTATACTGAGGACGAGTAAATGACATACTGAATTGTAGCCTGAAGATGAGGTTTCAACTTGGAAACCGGTCTCCTATACTGAGGACGAGTAAATGACATACTGAATTGTAGCCTGAAGATGAGGTTTCAACTTGGAAACCTCTTCTATACTGAGGACGAGGAGGATCACTGATGGAAAAAGCCATTTAAGTACTTCTTTTGCTTATACGCTCTTCCTTCAAATCTTCCATTACACACATGATACCCGATTAAATCAACATGATCACCATGAAAACTGATTATATTACTGGGGACAAAGCCTGTAGTGAACTGTGATAGAAGTGAACATCGTCATAGCTGGAACTAGTTTGAATTTAATTGAATTTATACAAATGACTCGGACTTTTAGAGGATTTGAGCTAAAACTTTGATTCATTTACATTTGTGCAACAGTATACTCAGTAAACAATGATAATACAAATTATCAAGATTTCCGTGCCAACCCTTCATTTCATAGAGGGAAAATAACATGGGATATAGGTAAGTTCAAAGGAAACAAACACAAATTATTCGAGAAATTTAATTTACTGAAGTTTGACTTTCAAGCCTCTACTGTATCTTAATTTTTGACGTAAACCAGCTACAGACAAACCATACCTGGATTTTGTAGCTTGCATTTGTAACTTTATACAATTTATAGTTCTTAAATGAATAAATTATTCATTGATCCAGGATACCACTCTAACCATAACTCATCAAAGACAGGCTAACTGAATTGTTTATACATTTTCTATTAAAGTTTTTGTTTTATTCTTTAATGTGAACGTATGAACACCTTTCAAGTTAATCCCTTTTATGGAATCATTAAAAAACACTCTACAAACCATGAGCTTCACATTTATAATTTTAAACATATCATATTTAGTACATTGGATTGATTTTTTTGAAATTCCAATAACCAGAAAATTTAATGACCTTATCAATTTATGGGTCAGATAGTTTTAATAATTTTTGAAATAGTTGTTTGATTGTGACATTTTTCATGAAAAACTGTTTTAACTTTTGTTACTTATGCTAATTGTAAATTTCTTGATTTGTTTTAATAGACTGATAATGAACAAGCAAAACGGAGTAACACGTGAGTTATTATAGTATTAATAATAAATTTCAGAATAACTATTTAAACTGAGGAAAAGTAAGTAGGTATGTTTAAATATTTCATGTTTTGAAATGGCAACGTTTTTACGAAAGTTTAAATAGGCAGATAAATTGCAAATTAATGTCTTAATTTTTAAGTATTTATTGATTACTGCTTTAATATTATCAGCGCCGTTCTTAGCCAACGCGAGGTCTGGTGCAAGAAATGTTTGTGAGGCCTTTCTTTTTCAGTGACTACCACTCCTCTCCCCCCGCCACTCCATCTTCTAACTCCCCTCCCCGCACTTCTACCTTTCATGTTCATGTTGTAAACTACATAATTATAGCAGGGTAAGTGATTTTAAGAATACGTTGTGTAAATGACACAAACTTAGACAATTACTTAGGTTCAAAAACATATAATTTCAATCATAACCCTCAATATTAAGGGTAAAAAATAAAACATAACCCTTATATAATCCCCGTACGCAACCAAGTCGGTGTCAGGCAGCAGTACAGGACTAAACACACAACCAAGTCGGTGTCAGGCAGCAGTACAGGACTAAACACACAACCAAGTCGGTGTCAGGCAGCAGTACAGGACTAAACACACAACCAAGTCGGTGTCAGGCAGCAGTACAGGACTAAACACACAACCAAGTCGGTGTCAGGCAGCAGTACAGGACTAAACACACAACCAAGTCGGTGTCAGGCAGCAGTACAGGACTAAACACACAACCAAGTCGGTGTCAGGCAGCAGTACAGGACTAAACACACAACCAAGTCGGTGTCAGGCAGCAGTACAGGACTAAACACACAACCAAGTCGGTGTCAGGCAGCAGTACAGGACTAAACACACAACCAAGTCGGTGTCAGGCAGCAGTACAGGACTAAACACACAACCAAGTCGGTGTCAGGCAGCAGTACAGGACTAAACACACAACCAAGTCGGTGTCAGGCAGCAGTACAGGACTAAACACACAACCAAGTCGGTGTCAGGCAGCAGTACAGGACTAAACACACAACCAAGTCGGTGTCAGGCAGCAGTACAGGACTAAACACACAACCAAGTCGGTGTCAGGCAGCAGTACAGGACTAAACACACAACCAAGTCGGTGTCAGGCAGCAGTACAGGACTAAACACACTTCTTCCAATACTAATCCACGTACTTTTGAACTTTATGCTATCATTAACCTATGTACTGCATTAGTTGTTTGTGCATTGTTTTTAGTTTTTTAAATTTGTAATCGTCAATAGTCTACAAGTCTCTGCTCCCTGCCATGACCTTGACGCCTCTAGCTTACATATAAAAAATCCCTTGAGCATGAGGCCTTCGTAGGTGCGAGGCCCTGTGCGGCCGCACCTGTCGCGCCGCACCTGTCGCGCCGCCCCTGTCGCGCCGCCCTAAGGATTCATTATGACTAATGAATATTTCAAAAATATGTTTTATAAAGCGTGTGACTACTTTAAAAAAGACAAGGGTTCCGGTTTTTATAATTTTACATAAAAAACCTTTACAGTTAGTCAAACAGAACAACCATGGCGAGTGCAGGAAACAACTTCACTGCAGGTATAGATTATCTTGGAACACTCTGGATTTAATTATTTGTAGTCTATTTTGAACAATACTTGACTCAAGGATTAAACACTTGTAACACTGTAAGTGTTTTTCCGATAACAAAGTGAAGCATTTAGATAATAACTTTACAACACATTCGGAACTCATGTAAGATATTTTGATTAAAAAAATTATAATCAAATTTAACTGATATTTTCTAGTATTTGTTAATTATTTTACTTAAACAGTATGTTAATATGAATAGGATATATTTAATTATGTTGTAAACAAATATTGTTTAAGTTATTTAGAGATACAAACATAAGATAAGGTGAATTGTGACTTATTCTATAAAAAAAATCCATCCTGAACTTTTTAAAATCATTATGTATTAAATACTGCAATCACTCATTTTATTGTGTGAGTTGAAATTATAAATTCAAAGTAAGGAGTAATCTGCATCTGGTCTTGTAACAACTATATCTGGTCTTGTTAACTTTTTATATCTATTTTTATACTTGACTCAAAATATTAATAAAATTAATTACACTTTTAAACTATAAAGTTGTTTCTTTTTAAACCTCTAACATCAATTAAAAATAAAAGTAGGACTGTTAAATGTCAGAACTAATGAATTATATTAAAGTAGCGGAGTTATAACTAAATTAGAAAATGGAAAATTGTATTCAACAAAATTCTAGTCATAAAACTTACAGAGGATATCATTGCATGTTTGTGAAAACCAACTCAAAATTTGTGTACCATTAGATCAACTGAATACTTTATCTGTTTATCGTATGTATCCCATGTATTCAGTTTGTAGCTGTCATGAGATAGCAAATGTTTTATATAACTAATATGTTGTATTTTAGGTATTCTGAAGGGTTATTTTTATTTATGAATGTAAGATAGAAAATTAGGAAAAAGATTCTTATTTGCCTCAACCTCTTTCTTTGTGTAAGTCAAATCAATTCCTTTTACGTAATATGAATACTGAAAGGTTAATTTCATTAAATGAACTAACAAATACATTAAGACAGACCAATGATTTTGCTTGAACATTTTTTTTCAAATTGTTCACTCTTCTGTGGAGACTAAAAGAATATCCATCAAAAATATATCACAATAAATTGGTTGAATCTGTTTCTATGCCCACATAGCACCAAATATTTATTTTACAGCAAATAAACATCAACATTTTGACATTTTAATGTGAAATTGATATTTGCGAATACAAGTATAATAAGTAAATATAATAAATACAATAATTTTGAATTTATTTTATGCAAATTTAACCTTAAAATTATGTTTGATCGCCACTAAATTTGACGCTCGATGAATATTCAAATTTGATATTCTATGAATATTCAAAATATAAAATTTGTAATGTATCAAATATTATTGAAAAATATAAAAATAATGTTTTTTTTCATGAAAAGCCAAATGGTCTATCTATTTTAAATTAGTATATAAATATAAGGTTTTCATGATACAGCTTATATAAGACAATAAATATTCAAACTGTATGTCAATAGAATATAAAAAAATTGACTTAACTTTTAATAATGATTTTGTAACAAATTAACTTTTTTGTAGTAATAAATTAAAAAATAACTTTTAAATATTTTTGAATGGCAAAAATTTTATGTAAATCCGACATTTATTTTGTAAATAACTTAATCTTCTTACCTCTTTTGTTTGTTTTTTACTTGTAAGTTAACAATTTTATAATATTGTTGAATGTCAAAAAATTGACATTTTCTAATATCAAAAGTTAAATTTCATACATTCAAAGTTTGTTGCTATATATCATTACTTTCTCACTTTTGTTATTGCAGACTTCTATCTAACAACTGTCAATAAACTTTTTTAATGTACAAATTTGACATTATTTTGACAATGTCTAGTCATTTATTGAGCAGCACTGGTAATTTTTGTGACAATGGTACAAACACGCAATGGTAGATGTCATTGGTACAAACACAAAAACTCAAAAACAGTTACACGAACATAACAATGTGGAGTCTGTGGTTGTGTTTGTCTCAATGTTTAGTGTTTTTGTGTTTGTACCAATGACACTGCTCCACTTTGAGTCACAGCAATGGTGAATGCTGTCCAATAAACTATAAGATAATGCATCTTACTCTTTACCTCAATAAATACAATGTCATTTAAAGATAGAATTATTTTGACATTTGCAAAAATAAAAAAAATATTAAAATAGCATTACATTTTTAATATAATGGGTGGCAACCTCTTCATTTTGTTTTTGTTTATTTCTAAATTATAACTGTCAAATAAAATTTGTGAATGTAAAAATTTGACATTCACAAACATAAAAATAACTTTAAATTTGTTTCATTCAAAGGATTTGCTATATAACTATTAACTTAGGAGTCGAAAGCAATAAAGTGGTTAATTTTGAGTATTAATTACTAAAATGGTAAATGTCAAATTTTTGACATTTGGAAAGCTCTAAATATGTTAATTTTTCATTAATACAGTAGAGTCTTGATTATTCGACCTAAACCGGCCACGGCAAGGTCGGATAAGCAGAAAGGTAACATGGAAAATAATAAAAACAAAGAACAAAATTTTGATTTTTTTTTTCCAAGCGCACGGAAGTTGATTGTTTGATCGTGAATGGGGACGGTCGGAAAACAGGGAAAATTATTAAAAAAATGTTAAAAATGTTGATTTTTTGCACGGAAATTGATCGTTCGATTGTGTATGGGGACAGTCGGATAACACGGAATGTCGGATAATAGAGACTCTACTGTAACTACAAAAAGGTTTTTTGGTAAAATCATTAAAAAAATTACATTAATGAAAATATATCTGCCTCCCAAAATCAATTTAAAAGTTTATAAAAAAATATGTTCTACATAAAAAAATTTTAAAATGGATTTGCACCTCGCATTAAGTAAGTAATAGCAATGATAATTAGAATCCAATCCCCTTCCATGGAAGACAAAAATAAAAATAAAGAAGGTTTTTGACAATAAACTCTTTTTCAAGTACGCCTAAAAGTTATTTTTTTATATTGGTGCAATGTAATATTAACATTTTAACATAGTATTAATCTTTACCTTATATTATAAATATTCATAATTTTACATATTTTGACCTTGAAATTTGTAATATCAAATAAATGTCAAATAAACTTTAAAAAATTGATTTCACATTAATTTGATATTTTGAACGTTTATTTGATGTTAAATGAATGTTCGGTGCTATGTGGGTGTATTGTATAGCTTTTTATGATGGCTTGATTGCACTGATAAAATGCCGAAATGCACTGGGTGATCTTAAAGAGAATGTAATGATCCAGAACTTAGCAGAGATAAGTAATTATGGATGACATTTTATAGATATCAGCATTTATTATTGGAATTGATGATAAGACTTTATCTAGCACATGTTTTTTACCAATTGAGATCCTATGAATAAATCATTTCTTGAGAAGCATAATAGTTGTTGTTACAAATAACAGGATGAATAAATAAACTATGTCTCACAACACTACAAAATATATTTACACTTATACTGTTCTTCCATACAAGACGGTAAATATACAAATAGATGGTACTAGGCCTTGTACCATCATTTAGGGAATTTCCCCTATAGGGAAGAAGCTATTACCGTAGGTCTCATGGGAAGACATAAGCCCGAGACCATGATAACTTTTCATTTTGAGGTCCCCAGATGCCAAAAACACCATTCGTTCAAATTTTTATATATGTATATATGTGTCCGTAAGCACGATAACTCTCGTTAAAAAGGGTCAATCTTAATGAAATTTGTTACAAATTTGTAACATACCATTTATTTGAACGAGTTCGAAAACCAGACGAATCGAACCGTCCGAGGGGGGGTTTTGTACCCTAAAAATTTTGATTTAAATCAAATTTTAATTTTTACCATTGAATTCAGTTTAAAAAAAAACAAAAAATTTGGTATTTTGATCATTGCTCTATGTCACTGGTTACTGAGAAATTGAAAGTGCTAAACACAGTATGTTGTCTATTGTTATTCTTATGGAGAAAAAGAAAAATTGTAAATCTCGCTTATTTATGAACATAAACTGACGAGATTTGGTATATGGATTCTTCTGGTTGTGGTTTATTGTTATTTGCATTTTTCGCCTATGGTTCCCGTAGCAGCAAACCTAGGTACTTGGTCCCCATATTATTCTTATGGAAAATAATTTAAATTTTATATATCGCTTATTTATGAATTTATGTGGATGAAACTTAGTATGTGACTTCACTAAGATGAGTTCTATTGATATTTGCATAAACAAACATTATTTTGTGTTCCTAATTGCAGCAAACCCGCATACTCATCCCCAATGTTATTCTTATGGAGAATAATTCATATTTTAAATATTGCTTGTTTGTAAATATATTTCTTATAAATCATATTAAGATTTTTAATGTGTTAGGTTATATATTCGTTGGAAATTCGCTGAGTATGCAGGTTTGCTGCGACGGGGTTATTTTGTATATTTACTGTCTTGTATGTAAGTACAGTTTAAGTGTGAATAAATTTGTAGTGTCCTGATACTATGAACAATCCTGTACTTTACTATTCGAGAGGAATTTCTCCTAATTTGCACCAGAAAGCTTGGGACCAGGGCCTGCACTTCCAACAAACCTAGGCTTTGCCCTTAAGATTAAATTATAAAAATAGTTTTCAGATTGATTTTTACTAAACTTGTAAGGTTCCAATTTACTTAATTTGTTTAACTACGGTTATTTTTTATAAAACTTGAAGTCAGATAGATTTTGCATTATGCATCAATTTTGTTTGGGGAAAAAGAGTTTTACTTTGTCCTAAAAAGTTGTAAACAACTGGACAATATATAGTTATTTTATGCCAGATAGTGGTATCAAGAATCTACATCGGAATGCTCCAACTGTTTATACGGATAAACAACTGAACCTCCAACATCATAGTGATCTTCGGTTTTTAGGAGATTAAAGCCAAGGAACTCGTTAAATATTTAGGAAGCTTACTTAATCGGAAAAAATGTTCTGAAATGAAAATTTTAGGTATTGTAGGTTTTATTTTAGCGGATAATTGAGTAATACTTTCCTAACTAATTTTAAATCTTAAAATTATTTAAAAGTAGTCTTTACAAAATATAAATTTAAAATATAGATTCACTTTACAAACATTGTAATCATCAAAGCTATCATTATTCCAATTTAAAAGCAACAATCCGTGCCAAAGGTCATCAATGGTCGGGGCAGGTTCCAAGAGCTCCGAGCAGGACTTCTGTGTTTATGTGCTACCAGAGGCAGTTTTTGTTTAGCAGTTTGTTTAACAGTCGGTAGACACCAGACACCCTAACACCTTTCCCATTGCACAGCATTTCTTTACTAGGCTTGTGCTAGGTGAGCCCACTGTACTCGGGGCCAAGGCTCGACAGAGGTCGTAAAGGACCCCTAAAAGTGTTCCAGTTTCCAACATTCAGAAGAAGAAGGCACCTACTGTTTATTTAAAAACTAGTTTTATAAAAATAAATACAGGGCTTAGTAGACACAGACATCTTTCCACACAAAGTGTTAACCAACAGTATTTTAAATTCTGGTTTGTCAGTTGAAGCTGTGGATAAAATTAATATTGTACTGACCTTTCTAACCCTATCTAAGTTGTGTACAGTAAAACCTCGATCAACCGTCACTCTTTAAACCGTCACTCTCTGTTATCCGTCGTTCGTCTATGAGAATATTACTAATTATTAGACTCAGGATTTGCGCCTTACGGCTTAGTCTGAGCTATTATATTATTTAAAACAACATAAATATGTATGTAGTGGGAAGTATTATCCTTTTGTACACAGTTTATTTTCATTATCTATTGTTTCTATTATCCGTCTATTCAGTTATCCGTCACAGTCCCGGATCCAAAGGTGACGGTTAATAGAGGTTCCACTGTATTCCATTTGCAACCATCATCATCAACAAACTGTCTTCACCATGAATAACAGTAATAAAATGTTGGCCACTGCTCAGATATAAGACTACATATTAGTAACTATAGCTTTTGCTTTAGTAAAAAATAACACTTTTACACCACACCACCAAAACACAAAACCCTCAACCTTCCAAAATTACATAGAGGTAATACATTTTCCAATAGAGGATTATCCAATTTTCAAAGAGGTACATATACATTTTCCAATAGAGGATTATCCAATTTTCAAAGAGGTACATGTACATTTTCCAATAGAGGATTATCCAATTTTCAAAGAGGTGCATATACATTTTCCAATAGAGGATTATCCAATTTTCAAAGAGGTACATATACATTTTCCAATAGAGGATTATCCAATTTTCAAAGAGGTACATATACATTTTCCAATAGAGGATTATCCAATTTTCAAAGAGGTATATATACATTTTCCAGTTCATAAAGATTGTTCTCATGACATAAGCATTTTGAATTTGCTGTCATTCCTTTGCAAGTCATTCCATATACCTAAACATATTAAATCATCACTCTATGAAGACTAAGTGAGGTTAATGAGATATAATTTTTACAAAAACAATTTTGAAATTTTGAAGACTCGTTAGATTTAATACATTCGGAGAAGTCTATTGGTTTCCTAGGTACGATTATATTGATATGGGCACTTACTGTGGCGACTGCCATTTTTGAGTCAGTGCTGACCTCCAGTCAAAATACTGTACACCACTGTATCCCAACGCATCGCACCATTGCCGTGGCAATATCCAGAAATCATGGACCTTCGCAGTGGAAGCCTCTCCTCAAAATATATTCTTATCAAATGTAGTCATTTTTCCAGCATAAGAAGAAAATGTTTTCATCTTTTGGAAGGTCATCTAAGTAAACTTTAAATTGAATGATATGATACTTTTTTATTTTAATATTTTACTGAAACCTATAATCTGAATTTTTTAAATTTGTTATTTCCCAAAAGATTACCATAAAATAATAGTAATAATGTGTCAGCTGTTAATTATGTTTCGGGTAGAGCAGTTCAAACACTTTCAGGGATTATAAAAGAAATTTTAAGATAGAAATGTTATGAACCACTTAACAATATAAAATTGATAGAGATCAGGAGGACATCTGGTCAGACAGAGAGTAACAAAATAAGTTATTGAGATAAGAAGATATGATTTAAATGGGAGCATTAAAACCAGTTTATGCCCTTGAGGGCAACAAAAAAGTAATGGGGCAGTTTATATAGTGATCATCATCTCGTTATAGTGCATCTATGGATACCATCCTTACGATACTCTTAGAAACTAAATCAAAAGTGGGATCACAATAGTTTACAAGTATACAAGGCGTCAATAATGTAGGGGGTCTAAGACTTTCAAGGCTGTAAGAACCAACTTGTACACAGAAGGGCGGTTAGTGGACACAGTTACCCGAGGACACGTACCCACAAGTAAACCTCCGAGGGTTAGAGCTTTCGTTTTAGGCCTAAGGGGCTTTTAGGAGTTTACTAACGGACTTTCAATTTAAACTTGAAATTAGTATTTGAGATGTGTTTCATTAAACTGCAAGCATTCGTTTTAAACATCCTATGAAGCTTTCAAAATGTCCTCAAATTTAATATGAGTTTGTTTTATTTTTCAAGCTAAGAAACTACGAATCCCTGGAAAATGGTTCTCAACATAATATAATAAGTTGCTAATATGATTATCAAATAACACTGGTGAATTTAGGAATTACTCGTAGAATTACATCGGCAATATATTTAACATACCCTTTTAATTGGCTCTCTTATGTTTATTGTCACTCTTTCAAAATGAGTTGTCCTTTCCAAAGGTAAATGGAAAACATCTCAGGCAAATCTGCCACTTACGTCATACTTTTATTGTTGCACCCTCAACAAGCAATTTTGTTTGTTGAGTGTGCAACAAAAATTGTACACTGATTTTGGCCCACTGTGATCCTAGAATTTTAAAAAGGTAAGCGGATATTCGGTATTTATATAATTAATCGAGTAATATATTATCAAAGTTTATTTTGATTATTAATAATTATTAACAAAAGTTTTGTTCAATTCCTGTAGTAAAAACAAACAACTTATATGCCATTTGGTAATATGAGAGGATGAATTTAGTTTAGATATCATAGAGGTCTGTCAAAATCCCAACTACACTACAAGCTCACAACCTGTATTCTCGGCTCCACCGACCAAGTATCAATGGATACATTTGGTAAGATTACCAAGACAAGGAGGGCTACCCAAGACATTTTCCTTCTGACTTTAGTAAGGACTATTAAGGTGGCATATGAAAGATATCAACAGATGTGTTTATTTTCTTTATTAACAGAACTACTCGGAACGGAGTGGCTGGTCCGATCGGGAGGAACTCACCCTGGGAGCGAGGGAGCACTGAGGGCGGCTCGATGCCAGTGGTCCGTCCTGCCTGTCCAGCCGTCATCCCAGCCAGCCAGTCAAGCAGGTGCGACAACTGTGTCTACATAAGAAACTGACTCAGTTCCACATAAACCCTAGCATCCGAAAGGGGCCAACATTTTAGTTTGTTTAATTTCTCCTAAATATTTTTGTTTGGTTTATTTGATATCACCTACATCTGTGGCCTTTCTCCAACATTTGTTAAAAGTGGACTGATAAGTATTCATTGGGTGAAGTTAATTTGTTGTTTTAATTGTAATTTTAATTTGATTGTAATTTATTGTTTTTGTTAAGACAGTTTAAGAGACACAATTTACTAACCGGATTTTCTATCGTTCAAATTGAAATAAAACTTATTCGAGAAGTTTGTACAGTTATTCAGTTTGTATAACTATACAACTGAAGAATGCTGTACATATTTAATTTTTTTCTCTTAATAGTATTTAATATAGCCAACTCATTTTTTATTCCACAACAGACTCTTGTTTTGAGACACTTTGCCCTAGCTATCTAAATGAATACAGAGCCTTTTTTTAATAAGAAGTTTTTAAAGTATTTTTTGAAAAAGTTATTGAGAAGTGATAGTTTGTACTAGTTGTAGTTTAGTGACTTGACTAATGCAAATTTATTTTGTCGATTTGGTCTAATAAACGAGTTACTGAGTAATAAGTCACTCGGTATTTGTCTAATAAATTGTATGCCAGCTAACCTTGGTATTTACAGTAAAATTCCATTACAAACTGCAAATGGTCTTTATTGTGTGTATTGTTTTGGTGATTTGACCCTATTGTTGGTAATATGTTATGATATAACCTAACCAACACAACTTGTCTGTTTTACAATCTACATATTTATATTATTAGAGTTTTTATTGTACTAAACTTTAGAAATCCTATTTATACAAATTATAAAATAATTATTTCCCTGAAATGAACTACTTTATTTGCCATTCAAAGGTTACATCGTTGTGATTTTTCACTTATAAACATATGACACGTCAATCTTAAACTGCCTTTTAAGTTGCAAGCAGCTGCCTGCTATATCAAGTTACATTTTTACTATACTTCTTGAGTGGAAGTTATTATTCTGTTAAGAAATTATGTAATTATTTAAAAGCAATTGCATTATAACAACTATGCACGTGCTCGATACACTTTTAACCTTTCTTTTTATTAATTATTTCAAAATAAAACTTCAACTGCCTGTCACCATGGGCTGATCGGCCTGTGTGGCAATCTAGAGACAATGATAAGTAACAGAATTAGCCGCACAGGTGACCTTGGCAGTCAGTCGGTATCGAACCTACGCTAGACCACATCTGACTCCCGAGACCACGCTTTACCTCTGAGGAACCGTGTCCTTGGCAGTCAGTCGGTATCGAACCTACGCTAGACCACATCTGACTCCCGAGACCACGCTTTACCTCTGAGGAACCGTGACCTTGGCAGTCAGTCGGTATCGAACCTACGCTAGACCACATCTGACTCCCGAGACCACGCTTTACCTCTGAGGAACCGTGACCTTGGCAGTCAGTCGGTATCGAACCTACGCTAGACCACATCTGACTCCCGAGACCACGCTTTACCTCTGAGGAACCGTGACCTTGGCAGTCAGTCGGTATCGAACCTACGCTAGACCACATCTGACTCCCGAGACCACGCTTTACCTCTGAGGAACCGTGTCCTTGGCAGTCAGTCGGTATCGAACCTACGCTAGACCACATCTGACTCCCGAGACCACGCTTTACCTCTGAGGAACCGTGTCCTTGGCAGTCAGTCGGTATCGAACCTACGCTAGACCACATCTGACTCCCGAGACCACGCTTTACCTCTGAGGAACCGTGTCCTTGGCAGTCAGTCGGTATCGAACCTACGCTAGACCACATCTGACTCCCGAGACCACGCTTTACCTCTGAGGAACCGTGTCCTTGGCAGTCAGTCGGTATCGAACCTACGCTAGACCACATCTGACTCCCGAGACCACGCTTTACCTCTGAGGAACCGTGTCCTTGGCAGTCAGTCGGTATCGAACCTACGCTAGACCACATCTGACTCCCGAGACCACGCTTTACCTCTGAGGAACCGTGTCCTTGGCAGTCAGTCGGTATCGAACCTACGCTAGACCACATCTGACTCCCGAGACCACGCTTTACCTCTGAGGAACCGTGTCCTTGGCAGTCAGTCGGTATCGAACCTACGCTAGACCACATCTGACTCCCGAGACCACGCTTTACCTCTGAGGAACCGTGACCTTGGCAGTCAGTCGGTATCGAACCTACGCTAGACCACATCTGACTCCCGAGACCACGCTTTACCTCTGAGGAACCGTGTCCTTGGCAGTCAGTCGGTATCGAACCTACGCTAGACCACATCTGACTCCCGAGACCACGCTTTACCTCTGAGGAACCGTGTCCTTGGCAGTCAGTCGGTATCGAACCTACGCTAGACCACATCTGACTCCCGAGACCACGCTTTACCTCTGAGGAACCGTGACCTTGGCAGTCAGTCGGTATTGAACCTACGCTAGACCACATCTGACTCCCGAGACCACGCTTTACCTCTGAGGAACCGTGACCTTGGCAGTCAGTCGGTATTGAACCTACGCTAGACCACATCTGACTCCCGAGACCACGCTTTACCTCTGAGGAACCGTGACCTTGGCAGTCAGTCGGTATCGAACCTACGCTAGACCACATCTGACTCCCGAGACCACGCTTTACCTCTGAGGAACCGTGTGTGGTAAAACTATATCAAACTAAGGTTTATAATAATGGTTCCCTGGATTTGTTCGCAAAAAACAAAGATATTGTTAACTGTTATTCTTCGTAAATATATAACTTAGCTTTTTGTACCTAATCTGTAATAGCTTTACTGAATATCGATTATAGATGTAAATTTAATTTTTGGCTCAAAATTGAATCACAAAATAGTTACTGCCTTCACCAATTTGACCAATGAGAAAATGTAACTACAGATTTGTACAATGCGGGATCAAACGAATTCAAAGTATTTATGTTATCAAATTCTGTGAGTATAATTTATTTCAAAGTGGGACGATAAAAACTATGACTCCACAGACAATTAGGTAAACAAAAACCCCAAATTCAATAAAATAATTTAATTCAATAAAAAAGTAGTTATTTTAATTTTTTTTTGAGATCCTTATCGTTATCATAGATTGGAAACCCCGATACTGTACGAGAGCATTTGCTAGAGGTTTATAGTAGGTATACCTCAACCATGATTTAAGTGAAAAACTGGTCTAGATGGTTACTAAAGGAATTTTTAAAATTATTTCAACCCATACTTCTATTCCACCACATTATGATTTGCTACCGGTTTAAGAAAGGAAATAGATTTGTTAAGATACCTATAAAAGAACCAGTTCGGTTTATCTTATATTGACTGTAATGTTATACTCATGTATTTTGAATTATCAGCAACACAGGTCGTAGAAAGTCCACTTTTTCATGTTGGTTGGCCACAGAATCCAAATAATGTACTCAATTCAGTCATACATAAGCACATTCTCTCTCACATGTACTATATCAATATTTGGTATGCATTTTACACAGAGTGGTTCCAAACTATCTACAAACTACTACAGGATCTTTTTTCTGGGATCATAAAAAACCAGAAATGTTAAATAAACACTTGGCAAAGCTCGCTCTATTTCCCATCTGTATGTATTTATTTTATCAATACACCATATTTTAGGAATCACTTGAGGTATTAATTTGAAACTTGGCACATGTATTATACTAGTTTAGAGCACATTTATGAATGATACTTTTCTTTTGGGCAATCTACTCACCTTATTTAATAAAGTGGAACATATCCGGTCTTGTCAGGAATACACACAAAATACACATAAACAAAGTTGACGTCACAAAACTTATTGAAAAACTACACTATTTACATAAACAACCGAATAGTTCATGTTTATGTAACTTATGTAGTTCAGGTAAATAGTGTCGTTTTTTTTGTATTTTTTATAAGTTTTGTGACGTCAACTTTGTTTATGTGTATTTTGTGTGCATTCCTGACAAGACCGGATATGTTCCAGTTTATTAAATAAGGTGAGTAGATTGCCCAAAAGAAAAGTATCATTCATAAAAAATACCTCACCTAAAACCATGTCTTTCAAGAATTACAGCATATTTGTTATTGAATTTGGTGTTTTATCCGGTTCAAAATGGTGACCATTTCAATCTTTTAAAGCTTAGTCTCTTTTGAGAACAGAAATTTGTTGGTACATAATTGAGCTATACATTATAAAAATGGAAAATTTAAGGCAACAAATTGGTATAAAGATTCTAAAGATCACTCAACCCACAGCTGAGCAATTTCAGTTTGTATGTGTAAATTATGAAAATTCTATGTAAACTACCAGAGATTACCACGGTTTTACTCATACAAATGTCAATGCTCAGCTGTGGGTGGAATGGTCTTTAAAAATCGTCATGCCATCTTTTTTGGCTTAAAATTTCATATTTTTAATGTCTAAATAAATTTTTCAAAAATTTGCTGTCTTCATGATATTATAAGCTTCAATAAATTGAAATGGCTGCCATTTTGAAATGGTTAAAGCTAGAAATGAAAACAATTCAATACCAAAATAACCGTAAACTATTATAATACATGAGCCAAGTTTCGAGTCAGTACCTCAAGTGAATCCTAACATATTCTGTAATGATTAAAAAACACATACAGACGGAAAACTGACTGAGATTGGCCCTAAGTTTATTTTTAAATTTTTGAATAATTATAACCCAGAAACAAGCTCCTGAAGTTTTGGTAGAGATTTCAGAAACACCCTGCACAGCATAATTAAAAAGTCAGGACCCCCTCTATTTTTATTTTTCATTTGTGGAAATATATTTTATAAGTTACTATATTATATATTATTTATAAGAATATATTATTTATAAGTGACTAATATATTTTAATTTTTAACTTAAGGTGTAGTATATTTTGACACTATTCAAAATTTTGAGTGTCCCCCTAAAATGGGGATTTTGGGGGCAACTCAAAATTTTTAAACGCAAACCCCCTTTGAGTGATGACTCATTTTTAAGAACTATAAAAAGTAGACAAATTGTGAAAATTAGACACCGCTATATCTTCCCTAACAAACATGGCAGCCAGTAAAAACTCCCAACTATTGTATTGAAATCTGGAAGGCAGATCTTTGGGGAAATTCAAAATTTTTAACAGTGTCAAAAGAGAGTACACCTGAAGTTAATATGACAACGCGAATGGAATCAGTTTATTTTAACTTAGTAAAAGTAACGATGGAACTAAAAAATATTGCTTTCCAGATTTGAATACAAGGGTTTTTAAGGAATTTTGAATGGCTGCCATTTTGGTTGGGAAAGAGAGAGCGGTCTGTAATTTCCACCATTTATCTATTTTTTATAGTTCTTTAAAATAAGTGGTCACCCAAGGGGAGTTTACATTTACACATTTTTGGTGGCCTACAAAATGTCCTATTTTTGGGAGACACTCAAAATTTGGAATAATGTCAAAAATATATTACACCTTAAGTTACTATCACAACTGTAAGGATATTAGTTTGTATTAACAAATACAAATAATAAGGGGGGGGAGGGTTCTGACTTTTTATTCCCCCTGTATATTACGTTATTATGATATTAAAAGGATAATTTAGTTGGGTAATTTAATTTTACCTACCTTAAATGAAGAGAGTTAAAATATAAAATATTTTAGTTTGAGTAAGAAAATAGCTGTAAGAAGTGTTTCCCTGCTATTCACACTACGTATAAAAATAAATCAAATTAAAATATATAAAGTTTGAAAAAAACCTGGTCAAAACGTTTTTCTATAATTTTGTGTGTAATCTGTTTTTGTTTATTATAATAAAAAGTTACTTTGTTATCCACAAGGAAAACACTTCTTTTCATTATTTTCTTCACTACTGTACTTTAAAATCAGACGATTATTGGTTATGTTCAATCTCTCCCTTAAGTACTTGATTTAGTAAGTACTACACTTAAGTGAAAGATGTACAAAAATGCTTTATGCTTAGCATATCATCAAGCACTCTCATGTTAAGTATTAAAATGGTGAAAACTTTATTCTTTGCCGTGCACATAGACTTCAGATCTGCCTGTGTAACAAATGAAGCAAAACAAGAGACGAATTGTTGCAGTACGAGTTGTACAGTATCGGATCGAATTTACTTGCCAGGACTGGGATTCGAGCCCACGACATGGCCATGGTTTTGAAATCCGTTGTCTTGACCACTACACCAACGACTCAATAATCCCTTGAATAAGACACTAATAAAAAGAAAAAAGAAAATGTCAGAATGATATTTATAGGTGAAAATAATATTGGTCTGGTAATATAAGACAAGTAAACTGTTGAACTTTTAGTTATGGTATTGAAGGTACTATTATTTGATTACACTACAAATCTGATTAAATTAGGAATTTCCCCTTAATAGATCAAAACAATTTGAATCATTAAATAGACAAAATATTTTTAAATTCCTATGTTACAAAAAATGAGTCATCAAAGAATTTTGACCTTATCTTATCCCTCTCACCCAACGTAATGTTATCCCTCTTATCAGGATCTTATCCTCTCTGTTCCTCAACCTAAAATGTCTTAGTTTAATTTCAACTATTAAACTTCATTCTAAATATTTATTCAGTAAGAAGTGTTTTAATATATTTTAATGAAATGGATTTGTTGTACAAATGTGTTATGTAGTTGCCCAGTTACAGGAAGTAGGAACACTTAGAGGTTAGGTTCGAAAACACACAGATTTATTTCACATGGAGACAATATTTTAAATTATTTTGTTAAAATATGTGTTACAAACAAACAGTAATGTATTTACTCACATGCGAGTCCTTTGCAGCTGTAGTTATTTGTGTGTAAGGCACTGGGATGTGCCTATCCATACTCTTGTAAGCTTTCACCATTTTTGTTTTCATGTCTTGATCAAACATGTCACTGGTCTTAAGTAGCCTCACCCCTTCCCCTATCAATTCATTGATATCAATCCCTTTGTGAGGGAGTTTTGCGGCAGGCATTGTTACAACAAGGCAAGTTCTCACTGGATGAACAGACTCTCAGATAGAACTAATCAGTTCTCTACTTCTGAGTGAAACAGTTTTATGTATAGTTACAATTATTTTTGAATCGAGTAAAATGGAAGATAAGTTATTTTAACAGGCTTAAAAAATTATACCCTAGAAGACAATACAGTTAAACTTGAAAATGACTTGTGCCCCAAAGTAATAAAATAAAAAAGAATATTTTATATTATATGTTATAAATTCAAATGATCAGAATGAACGACCCTGGTCCTCTCACACTGTTGTGGGTCTGTGTTCCTTGACGTCTGCTAACGGAATGAGACAATGAGACCGTTGAGTGAGTGGTATCACAGGGTTGGACATATAATAGGTTATCTCAAGTTCATTGTGCTAAGCCACAAAAGATAAACTTAGGAAAATTACTTAAACTGTTATCTGCAACAGACAATTTTGTAATCGTGTAGATTGTAGACACTTATTAGTGAATTTCCTATGGAAAGTGAACTATTAGCATGACCCGCAGGGTGAAACTTAAGCCCGGGACGACCATAGAAGTTCCTAACGTGACTCCCTGAACTCGTTTTGCGGGGTCGTTCAAAATGATATATATATGTGTGTGTGTGTATGTGTGTGTGTGTCTGTGTGTGTGTATGTGTATGCATTCTAGCGGTTGCATTTTTGGTCCGATTTACTTAAAATTTGGTAGGGACAATCCTTTCTATAATCAGTTAGACAAGTTTGTTGGGCAAACCAATCGGAAAACTCTAAACCCCTTTTTTGGGGATTAATCTTTCAAATTTTGAGTTTTTGGGCCCAGAAAGGGTCATAAAAGCCCTGGATGTAAACTTAATGCATGTAAAAAGATGTGAATTAGTAGGGCAAAACTTTTAAGCCCTCTCTCGTCATTCTAGCATAAATATTTACTGAGTTATTAAAGACCCAAATTGTTATTATTAAATGTGTATTGACCAAACACAGTACGTTGTCTTATGGGGGCTCATTAGAAAAGCATGTTATTCATTTGTTGGTGTACTTTTATCATCCCCAGCAACCTTACGCCTACTTTCAAGCCTGACTGGACCTTCTCCTAACCTTATAATTAGCAAAATTGTATTCCCAGCATTGCAGGTAAATGAAACCAGGAGCATCAAAACAGCCAAAAACTCAATGTTTCCAGATTCAATAAAAATTAGAACAAATGTATGTTTTTACACTGATTTTGAATTTTAAAAGTTTATTACGAGGAAATTCACTTCCCTCACGTCAGTGTGCTGCGTGTAAACTCGTTTTTTGCATTGTTCAAGTCAGGGACATTTGAGTTTAAATTAGCATTGATAATATTGAAATAAATCTCTAGTTTATTTTATTATCCCTTATGTTGTATCTCAAAATACAATATCAGTCTTCTAAATCAGAATTTAGTCTTTACCTCAGTAAATTGTGATAACTTTTTTATTTTGGAAGTAAGTTTGGAAATAAAATTACAATAAATTGAACCACACCATATTGTTACTGGCTGCTCAGTGACTAATAGAATATTAAAATTGTACTTAAAAAAAACAAAATACAAAATGGACTTATCTTGAATACATTCAGCAGTAAATAAATATTGTGATTATTTGTATTTATAATCGAAAATATAACTTTTCCTTATACAATTATAACACTTCCGGATGATCCAAAACCTCAACAAGACTTAATTACCTCTTATGAATTAAACTAAAGAGAATTATTGCGAAGGGAGTTTAATAATTGGGTACAATATATCAGGCCAGGAAATAAGCAGTTGCTATTTTAATATTTGTTACCTAATATAAAATTTCTAATGTAAATTGTTTAAATATTAGCTTAGCTCTAGGGATGAGTTGATTCTCGATACCGATTCTCGATACCACCGATTCTTGGACATTGGTATCGGTATCGAGATTCATTCGTTCAATGTCGATACCGATACCATCGATACTCCCGCCGTTTACCCGCGCTACGAAGTGCGCGGGAAGATATACTCCCGCCGTTTACCCGCTACAAAAGGCACGGGGAGTGTTTGGGTCGGCGGCAAACAATTTTACCTTGGAGATAAGGAAGAAAGAGGGGTGGGGTCCGGTTGAAAGCAATAAATCAGTCAGCTGACTAAAATTATTTATTTGGGTCATTATCTTACAACCAAGTTTTTCCCCATTATGAATTTATAATAAATATAGTTGTTGTTTGTATACATTACTATAGCAAACTAGTGAAATTAATCTTAAATTATGTAACAAATTGCATTAAAAAATTTGTTTTATAATTAACTACAAAATTCTACTAAATAATTTTAAATGGTAACATAAATTTGTAACTGTTTTTAATAATAGTTTTAACAACTATAGGTACTGAAAAATCGTAGGTATCGATGGAATCGGTATCGGGAATCGAGAATCGATTTTCCTGGTATCGGCATCGGTATCGAGAATAGATTAATTTCGGTATCGACTCATCCCTACTTAGCTCTATTAGTTTTTATTAACCCTGCCAAATTTGATAATGCTACTGACCAGAGCTGTCAGCCAGGGGCATGTCAGAACAAACTTTAAGGTTAATAATTTTACCAAGTTACCCTGGATTCAATTGTCTTAATTAGTCTACACTAAAACAGCTTTAATTAGATAATCTTTTATATTTACTTTTTAAGTTTCATATATTAATTAATTTGTTACTGAGTTTAAATCCAGTTGAATCCCTCTAGTCCGGCCTCGGATTGTTCGGCCGCCGGATGGTCCGGCCAACATCTAGGAAATGACTAAAATGGCAGTCAGGATCCAGCTGTGATTTGATTTTGGGCTTTTAATTAATAAATAACCTGGGAATTAAGACGACCAGAGTTTTAACCAATAACAAAACTGTAACACTTTTGAAATTTGTTATTTCTGTCGCTCTGTTCATGTCGTTGTTGCTGTAATCTCGCCCACTAGAGCGCCAGACCCAAGGGGTGGTCTTCGTCAGTCCACACCCCATACCTACCCCAATGCTCCCGCAGCGCCGTCTGGTCTAAACCCAAGGGGTGGTCTTCGTCAGTCCACACCCCATACCTACCCCAATGCTCCCGCAGCGCCGTCTGGTCTAAACCCAAGGGGTGGTCTTCGTCAGTCCACACCCCATACCTACCCCAATGCTCCCGCAGCGCCGTCTGGTCTAAACCCAAGGGGTGGTCTTCGTCAGTCCACACCCCATACCTACCCCAATGCTCCCGCAGCGCCGTCTGGTCTAAACCCAAGGGGTGGTTTGTGTAAATCGTGCTGTCTCCGTGAGGGCAATTCTCAAAAAAATGAATTTTCCAAAAAGGACATTGAGATTTAAATTTAAAGCAAATATAAATACAAAACAACTCAAAACAATTTACACAACTTTAATTTTTTTGAATGTCAGTTATTTATACTAATTAAAATACCACTCATCTAGACTATTTTTCCCAAGCGCTTCTCGTCAACGATCCCATGTTAACTTATGGCGGAGATTTTATTTTATCAGATTATTAAAAGCACGTGTCATATGAACATTTTCTATTTCAGGTGGGTTTTCCACTTTTATTTGTAACATTTTAGCCTGCCAATGCTAATGATAATCTTTAGGGTTAATTTATTCCCATCCATGAGACGGCATCCACTTCACATTTCATTGCCTGCCAATGTATTATCCTTCATGTATCTCTAAAATACAGTTCCTTTTCCTTAATCAAAATAACATGCAGGTGTTAAACTTGACGCCTTCAGCGGCTCACGTTAGCCTGACAGCGCCTTCTATTTTAGTTTATGTTATTTGCAGTACACGCATGTATTGCAGGTTTTTATTCAAGTTTGCAGGCGCTATTTTAATTACCGAATGAGCCCGGTGACCTTGTAACCGACCTTGCCACCCTGCCACCCTTGGCGCCTGGGCCCGTTATCTCTATTTTATCGCTCCATTCATTCTTTTTCCTGGAATTTACTAATTTATCAGTTCTCTTTAATTTAATTCATTCGAGTTTTATTAAATGCCAGTTCCCTTTAATGTCAATGATATTCTTTTGGATAATAAATAAAATTTGATATCTCGGTTATTTATGATTTTATATTGATGAAACTTGGTATGTAGCTTCACCTAGTTGTGGTCTATTGATATTTGCACAAATTTTTTCGATTATCCACGTAGCAGCAAACCTGGATACTCATCTCCATAATGTTATTCTCGTGGGGAATAAGAAAAGTTGTATATCTGCCTTAATTCTGAACGTAAATTAATAAATCTTGATACGTAGCTTCACCTGGTTGCGATTGATTATTCCAAAGCCCCATTTATTATCTTCCTTGTTACAGCAAACCTGCGTACTCAGCCCTACCATTATTCCTATTGAGAACAAATACAGTGTTATACATCACTTATTTAGGAATGTATTTTTATAAAACATTTTTTAATTGGCTTAATGTCGTAGTGAGACACATACCATAATCAGGATATATATGCAAATTCGCTGAGCACGCAGGTTTGCTGTGACGGGGGTAGTGAGACACATACCATAATCAGGATATATATGCAAATTCACTGAGCACGCAGGTTTGCTGTGACGGGGGTCAGGATATATATGCAAATTCACTGAGCACGCAGGTTTGCTGTGACGGGGGTCAGGATATATATGCAAATTCACTGAGCACGCAGGTTTGCTGTGACGGGGGTATTTTTAATATGTTAAGTTTGTAAACAATAGTCGCTCTTCCAAAATACTAATGTTAAGAAAACAACCAAATTATTTGGTTTAGCTTCGGATACAACTTCATCACTTTTATTGTAATTAAAACAATTCATCTTTCTTCAAATGGTGTTACAGCTAATTATCAAAATAAGCATAACATTTGCATAGTTTTGAAAATATTACATCCATGTTTATGATATTGTCTATTTAGTTAGCATTCAGTAAAACTTGCCGAATACAGATCATACCATGTTTTAACGTATTGATTAAATGTTAACAAACATAGTTATGCCGAGTATTATTTGTAAAAAATTTAAGTAATTTTGTTAAATATATTTTGTTTTTAATATATAACTACTGGTAATCATAGCACTATTTGAGGCACAAACAATTTTTACAGCATTTTCTGCGGACCTTTACATTCCCCCCCCAATTAAACAAATCCCTCCATAGAAAATGTTATGTCTACGCCACTGAGTTTATAAAATTAAACTCAACTTAACGACATTCTCACGAGTTGATTCTCCAAAGCACTTTCAACGGTGATAATAAGCAGTAATGAGTTGCAATTTTAAAGGTGCATCGGAATTTAAATATCTACATATTTAAAAAATACCCCCGTAGCAGCAAACCTGCGTACTCAGGGAATTTCCAATGCAGATATATGTATCTTAATACCACATAAAGCCAGATTCCAGGTTTCATTAATATACATTCATAAATAAACGATTTATGACATTTTAATTATTCTCCATAAGAAAAACATGGCGGCTGAGTATGCAGGTTTGCTGAAGCAAGGAACACAAAAAATTGGGTTTTATACAAATATCAATATAACTCAAGTAGGAAAAGCCACATTCCAAATTTGATTAATTTATGATCATAATTAAGGTAGATAACACGTTACTTATTCTCCATAAGAATATCATTGGGGCTGAGTACGCAGGTTTGCTGCTACGGGAACTATCGGCCAAAAAAATATTTTTTAGTGCAAATATCAATAGACCACAACGATATGAAGCAATATAAACCAAGTTTCATCAGGATAAGTTGATAAATAAGCAAGATATACAATTCTTCTTATTCTCCATTGGCCAACATACTGTGTTTAGCACTTTCAATATGTCTGTAACCATTTGACGTAGAGTAATGATCAAAACACCAAATTGTGCATCTTTTTAAGCTGATTCCAATGGAAAAAACTAAAATTTGACTTTTTCAAAAATTATTTGTAAAAAACTCAAAAAACCCAATTTTGGGGTACAAAACCCCCCAAAATACCCCTTTGGATAGGTCTATCTGTCTGGTTTTCGAACTTAAAGTCATAAATACTGCTTTACATGTTTATACCAAATTTCGTCAAAATCAGATTATTTTTACGAGAGTTATCGTGCTCACGGACACACACACACACACATATATATACAGTTTTGAACGAATGGTGTTTTTGGCATCTGGGGACCTCGAAACAAAAAGTTATCATGGTCCCGGGCCTAGGTCTTACCATGCCGACCACTGTAATAGCTTCTTCCCTATAGGGGAAATTCGCTAAAATACAAAACAAAACAATATTAAAAGTTTCCCACATTGGAGAATTTGCTGTCCCTGTCATAAACCCATGCCTTAATACAGCTCTGGTTATAGGTATAAGTCTTTACCTTAGGAATAATTTTAATAAACATGAAGAGACTAGTTTGATCTTTGGTTTCAGTTATAAACTTAAACTAAAGAAAGTTAAAACCTCGTCAGAAGAAATGGGGTTGATGAGGTTGACTTCACTTCCAGAGGACATGTGAGGGATAACAATTCTAAACTATCTATAAATTACAGTACAACAAAGGTTAATGCAAAAATTGATTATATTTGTATTATGACACAGGTAAATTGAATATTTTAGCCACTAAACTGCAACAGAATAACACCAGGAGCAAAAATATTCTAACACGGTTTGCAAGATAAGCAATTCAACAAGGAATACGTGTCATTATTCACACATTTAAATATTATTGTTTTGGACATCACACATGGACAAAATGCATAATGTCAAATAAGCAAATAATCAGAAACAAGATCATATTTTGTTATAGTCCTTGATGAACATCAGTCTTCAATCAGAAACAAGATCATATTTTGTTATAGTCCTTGATGAACATCAGTCTTCAATCAGAAACAAGATCATATTTTGTTATAGTCCTTGATGAACATCAGTCTTCAATCTCTTCGGTTTTTCAAACACATTAATGTGTTTTGGTTTTCTTTTTATTCAATTGGCCCAAAGTTTTTATGACTGTAGCAAATTAATGAAATACATTTATACTCACATTCTCATATCTGAGATAAGGTAAAAATGTATTGTAAAACCTGTATTGATAGTAGGGCCCCTTGTGAAATAAAGTTAGTCCATGGCTTGGGTCGGGAAGAGAGCTTTGTGTCTGGTATTATAACTGTGGACTTTTTTTACAGTTTTTAAACAAATTTATGTTATTTTTTGTTTTGAATTATATTTTTCCCTTTAGGCGAGGTAACCTTTAGAAAGGTATTTTTTCCTTTCTATAAAATTAAAAGTTGAACATATAAACATACAGACGGTTTACGATTTTTATATTATTGGTATTAGTTAATTAGTTAATTTTCTTCAAAATGACACCTTAAAAGTAAAAATCAAGCAACAGGTATGAGTGTTATTAATGTTTAAACCAAGCACTGTAGTTTGTCCAGTCCGCCATCTTGATGACGTCATCACAGAAGTTAGGGAGGTCTGAGAGAGTGTCTCCCGGCGGATTTTGAGAGCTAGTTAGATGGAGAAACTCCATGCAAAAATTTGGACCGGTAGCCAGAAGTGAAATATTTTTAGCCTAACGCCATGGACAGGAAGGGTTAAATATTCCATATGATGCAGGAAGGGTTAAACATTTGTATTCATAAAGCTGGGTTTGCAAGATTCTGGGGAAAATGCCTGCTATAACTCGGACAGCCTTTTTCTGCTGCTTGAAAATATTTTCTGCTGAAAATGAATTTGCCCAAAAGAGTAAGCCATATCCCAAAATCAAAAGGAAATATCCATAGTAAACCAAAATTACTATTAGATCATTACAAATTTGTCTTATAATGTTGAGATTGAACCGAGCTTTATTTAACTTGTCGTACAGTCTGCCAGTGTGTTCATACCATTTTAGATTGCTTTGGAGTGTCAGACCAAGACATTCTGCTGAGCTACTGGAGAAAAGAACTAATGTTTGTATTTGAACAAGGAAACACAAATTTCTCACACTGTCTCACTGTTGTAGAAATTATAATATTTGAATCTTGGTACAGTTTGAATAATTTACTTGATATCTTAGATATTAGCTCTAAACTTATGGATACTTTCTTACATATAGCGAACAAGAGGAAAAACAATATTTAGCATTTTAATTCCCAAAATTGTATCACGTCCCAGCTGAATCTATTGAAATTTATATAACGTGTTGTTTCCCCAGCAACATTGTCACAGTTATATTTGGCACAGTTATCGATTACTTTCAAGTAAACAAATTAGGGAAAAATAATACTGTTATTTGTGGTCAGATGATGCAAATAGGTTTACGAAACGAGTTTGTAATTTACAAGAGAAAAAGAAGAAGCAAGAAATTGTTGACACACGAACAGGTCAACTTATGCCAGGGGGTATCTTACCACTCACCCGACTTATGATAAAAACCTCCATACAGATCAAACAATTTCGACAGGATCAAAAATTATCTTATCATTTTTAATGAGGTGAGACCCCAATAATGAGACGACTGCTCTTAAACAATTTCTCAGCCAATTTCATCACGTTTTTGAACACGCAAACTTTTTTTACATAATCTTCAAATCAGTGAATACACGTCGCGTGATCGTTAGGTTTTTATAAAATATCTAATCTCATTCTGGGTTAGATCTAAGAATTGATGTTTTAACTCAAGGTTCAGAATGGTTTTTAACATAGGCGTGCATGGCATCTGTAGGCACTACTGAATGAACATTTTTACATTGGGTTTCCACTAACATTTAGTTGCTGTATCTTCAAAACCTGATACTCTAATGCAATTTGATTGATGTGTAATTTTTATTTCTATGAAAATATTCATATTCAGCTTTGAACTTAATGTTTTTAATTTTAAACCTTTTTTTCACTCGACAAAAATATATATGAACTACTTGTGAATGATAAACAACACAAAACTATTCCGGTTCCGGTTCCGGATGATTCCGTTTTAAGGACAAACTAAGTATTCTATCAAAAATAGCCATATTCTATTATTTTCTTGTATTTTCTGGTCTTGTTTGACCAGTAATTATTTAAAGAACATCCGCTAGTCAATTTCCGAATAAATTGACCAAAAGATGTCAAAATACCACTATTCAAGTTTTCTTCTTAAGTAAGTAAGTAAGATAATGCAATAATGTTCAGCCAATGTCACAGTTGTCTCAGAACATTGTCAAATAGGCCTGAACTGGATGACTGGTACTGTATTTAATATTAGCTTTAAGAATGTTTTTTCCAAATATATTTTAAAATTACACCTGACGTTCCTGCTATAGCAGTTGGATTTCCACTGATTGGGGTTATATATTGCACATTTATCTACTAAGCTGTTGTCAAGTTTTATATTACATCGATATTATATGGCTATAGAATATATAGTACTATAGTTTATATGGTTCTACATTACAAACTTCAATAAACGTGTGCCTCAAAATAAGTAACAAATTAATTAGTTAAACAAATAGTAAACTACTAAATGTTTATTTATAGTAATTTAAAAAATAATACTGCTGTACACCACCAATTCTATAGAACATTTACCATTGACCTTTATAGGCATGTATTATCAAAGATAAAAAAGAACTAGGGTAAATGGGTTCAAGAGCATGTGTAAGATTAGATTAAGTTACCTCTCCATTACATTACTAGTGACAATATTGTGTCAAACATGAATATCTAAAACATTGTGTCACAAGATGTTCACGCAGTTCAAAATTACACCGTAACCATCGCAATAGTAATAACCATCTATCAACAATAAACCAAGTTTTAACATTCAACATTACAAAGTTGTATTTATTCTATACACTTTCACTACATTAACACGTTCGCTAAACTGCCCCGAGGCGGGTCGTTTGCAAAATGCGGCCCACCAATCGCTGGTCGGGGTCACATTTCTAAATCCTGGCTAACCAATGGCTGTAGCGCTCGAACGCTCTGTACTACATTACAATATAGCTCAACGTAGTCCTATAAAGCGCCAACAGATAGCAGCACATGATAGGTCGATGTAGAGAGTCACTGCCATTTTGAGGGATTTTATTAGCAAAAAAGCAGTTTTTCCAGTCCCGTACTTGCGGGAATTGAGGGAAATTTCAGTCCCAACCTACACCACGAATGTCACATGGTTATATCTAAACTGCGAACAGCGTATAGTCCGTTCTCGTCAAGTGCTGAGCTCACACTGAAGCAATGTTTGGCAGGGGAGCGCGCTACTAGTACTATAGTAGGCTGCTTGGCGGGCTAGTGGCGAGGTACTATATTTATAGTAGCCTGCAGCCAACGTGTTAAACATGTTTTAACATGACAATCTCATATGTTCCAATGTTCCGGGTTATCATATATTGTATAATTCCAGGTCACCCGCATTGAGTGTGTTAAGTCTCACTGGGTACACTTCCTTAAGTGGAACGATATAAAAAAAATTAAATTGTTTGAAATATAGATTAGGTCGATTTAAAAAATATTTTATTGTTTTATGTTAGTTATAACGTCACTTTTTAGTTAGTTTCAATTAAACTTCAAATAGAAATGAAATAAACATTATATAAAAAATAACTTATTTTATTTACATACCGGTACATAAAACTAAAACGCGAAACAAATCAACAATTTTAAAAGGTTTCCAGGATATAACTTCCTGGTAGCATGTAAAAAGAACATAAAATGATCTTTTACTAAGACTTTCATCCCTCTCCTCTCGCTTTAAAGTAGGGGTGTGCGAGTACTCGAAACTTCGAGTTTTTGGCCGAGTATTTTAATACTCGAACTCGACTTGAAGTTTTGAAAAATACTTGAAAGTTCGAGCGTGTATTTCCGGACGATCGCTAAAGATTGTGACCGGCCAAAACGCGTCGTAACGGCGGCAAAAGGCGATCACATCACGTAAAATCGGCCGAAAATGAAGATCGCATCATGTAAAAAGCGGCCGAAAATGACGATCGGACCGCGTAATTTCGGCCGTAAATTATGACGGTAAACATAATATCGGCAAAAGTGGCGACTGATCCATTTAATATCGGCCGTAACTAACGATTCAGTCATCTAATATTGATTATAAGCAATGTCTGGACCTAGTGATATTAGCCAAATAACAACCGGACCGTGTTTTATCAGCCGGAAACGAATGTCTCAATTGTAAATTGAGATTTGTAAATTGGCCAAATGACAACTGGGCCCTGTTTCATCGGCCAGAAACGAATGTCAAACCGTGTTTTGTTTGTCAATACGTAATCCAATTTGATTGTACTAGCCAAAATGTTGTATTGCTACTCATGTATTAGTTAGAAACCAAGTTTAGATTATAGTCTAGGGTGGTCTTCAAATTCCATCACACTATTTGAAACTACCAACTGATGGCAAATACTCGCTTGAAAACACTCGAAACTCGCAAATAATTGGCACTACTCGACTCAACTTGACTCGGTTCAAAAAATCATTACTCGCATACCCCGTCTTTAAAGGAATTCATCACAATTAAAACATGGTACATGGTACATGTTAAAACATTAAATTAAAGGTACAATTCTTTTGGTTGAATTAATGATGAGTAGTCAAGGAGAGTTGACAGTTGACAAAAAGATAGGTCCAAATATTCAACCACTGATTATCTACTGGTTGATTTATTTAACTTTTAAAAGTAAGTCAATTTTTCTC
Source organism: Allygus modestus (assembly GCA_963675035.1). Classification (NCBI taxonomy): domain Eukaryota; kingdom Metazoa; phylum Arthropoda; class Insecta; order Hemiptera; family Cicadellidae; genus Allygus; species Allygus modestus. The sequence goes on from OY776113.1 coordinate 2,710,288, forward strand.
TCTTTCTGGGTTGAGTTTTGATGTCTAAGGTATCCCAGGATGAATTGCAGACTGGTCTATGCCAGTTGTGAGGTTGACAATGGGTACAGCAAATGAAGATGTCATAGCATGTGCATAGGCGTAATTCGGGGGTGGCAAGGGGGGGCAGTTGCCCCCCCCCCAATAATTTGGAGGAAATACTATTGAAATATATGAAAAGTGACAATAATCATGATCACAACCAATTTCGCCCCTCCAACCAAAATACTGAAATTACGCTTATGAGCATGTGGGTAGTCCTTTGGTTATCCATTATGATGATCTTCCCTTTCACCTCGGTCCCTCTCTGTTTCTACACAGTAGGGTATGGAACGTCTTCCCCGAGATTGCAGGGTAGTCCTTTGGTTATCCATTATGATGAGCTTCCCTTTCACCTCGGTCCCTCTCTGTTTCTACACAGTAGGGTATGGAACGTCTTCCCCGAGATTGCAGGGTAGTCCTTTGGTTATCCATTATGATGAGCTTCCCTTTCACCTCGGTCCCTCTCTGTTTCTACACAGTAGGGTATGGAACATCTTCCCCCAGATTGCAGAGTAGTCCTTTGGTTATCCATTATGATGAGCTTCCCTTTCACCTCGGTCCCTCTCTGTTTCTACACAGTAGGGTATGGAACGTCTTCCCCGAGATTGCAGGGTAGTCCTTTGGTTATCCATTATGATGAGCTTCCCTTTCACCTCGGTCCCTCTCTGTTTCTACACAGTAGGGTATGGAACGTCTTCCCCGAGATTGCAGGGTAGTCCTTTGGTTATCCATTATGATGAGCTTCCCTTTCACCTCGGTCCCTCTCCGTTTCAACACAGTAGGGTATGGAACGTCTTCCCCGAGATTGCAGGGTAGTCCTTTGGTTATCCATTATGATGAGCTTCCCTTTCACCTCGGTCCCTCTCTGTTTCTACACAGTAGGGTATGGAACGTCTTCCCCGAGATTGCAGGGTAGTCCTTTGGTTATCCATTATGATGAGCTTCCCTTTAACCTTGGTCCCTCTCCGTTTCTACACAGTAGGGTATGGAACGTCTTCCCCGAGATTGCAGGGTAGTCCTTTGGTTATCCATTATGATGAGCTTCCCTTTCACCTCGGTCCCTCTCCGTTTCTACACAGTAGGGTATGGAACGTCTTCCCCGAGATTGCAGGGTAGTCCTTTGGTTATCCATTATGATGAGCTTCCCTTTCACCTCGGTCCCTCTCCGTTTCTACACAGTAGGGTATGGAACGTCTTCCCCGAGATTGCAGGGTAGTCCTTTGGTTATCCATTATGATGAGCTTCCCTTTCACCTCGGTCCCTCTCCGTTTCTACACAGTAGGGTATGGAACGTCTTCCCCGAGATTGCAGGGTAGTCCTTTGGTTATCCATTATGATAAGCTTCCCTTTCACCTCGGTCCCTCTCTGTTTCTACACAGTAGGGTATGGAACGTCTTCCCCGAGATTGCAGGGTAGTCCTTTGGTTATCCATTATGATGAGCTTCCCTTTCACCTCGGTCCCTCTCTGTTTCTACACAGTAGGGTATGGAACGTCTTCCCCGAGATTGCAGGGTAGTCCTTTGGTTATCCATTATGATGAGCTTCCCCTTCACCTCGGTCCCTCTCTGTTTCTACACAGTAGGGTATGGAACGTCTTCCCCGAGATTGCAGGGTAGTCCTTTGGTTATCCATTATGATGAGCTTCCCTTTCACCTCGGTCCCTCTCCGTTTCTACACAGTAGGGTATGGAACGTCTTCCCCGAGATTGCAGGGTAGTCCTTTGGTTATCCATTATGATGAGCTTCCCTTTCACCTCGGTCCCTCTTTGTTTCTACACAGTAGGGTATGGAACGTCTTCCCCAAGATTGCAGGGTAGTCCTTTGGTTATCCATTATGATGAGCTTCCCTTTCACCTCGGTCCCTCTCCGTTTCTACACAGTAGGGTATGGAACGTCTTCCCCGAGATTGCAGGGTAGTCCTTTGGTTATCCATTATGATGAGCTTCCCTTTCACCTCGGTCCCTCTTTGTTTCTACACAGTAGGGTATGGAACGTCTTCCCCAAGATTGCAGGGTAGTCCTTTGGTTATCCATTATGATGAGCTTCCCTTACACCTCGGTCCCTCTCTGTTTCTACACAGTAGGGGATGGAGCGTCTTCCCCGAGATGGCAGTCCGTAGCTGAAAAAGGCTACCTCATTCTTTTCCACCTTTTCCATCCCAGCTATTCCCTTTCCTTCCTGTGACCTGCGCAATATTTCCATGTGAAAGACGTGCCTAGTGGCTCTGCCAAGGTTTCCTAGTCCACCAATCTTACATCTGATGTCCAAAGAGTGTTTTCATGCATCTGTGTTGTGTGGGTGAACGTACAAGAACCCTCCCTCCCCTTCCTGGATGATAATATGTTTCATATTAGGATTGATAACTTGTATAAGAACTTGTCTTTTAAGTAATTATTTTTCAATCCAAAAAGTTACTGACATACACTGCAAAATTGCTGTTGACAAACATGTTTCACAGATTACTAGATAATATTTAAGGATTGTTAGTCTTAATAATTATTGATTTTATAATTTAAAGTAGTTTTTTAATTTGTTGTAACAGTAAATAAATAAACACTGATCGGTAAAAAAGTTTCTTTATTGATAAATGCAGTAGAAAATAACACAGATACATAGTATACAATATACACAATATTGCCCTAGCTTAGATACTGTATAAACATAATATATTTCACTCTTAAATTATAAATAAAAATATAAAAATTGTGGTGTTTAGTTGTAGAATTGCGTACATTTCTCTTAAATTCTATTTAATTTTAATTACCTAAAATTCTACAATTATTTAAATGCTATTTATTATTTTTAAGTATATGATTTTTCAGGGAAGGAATTTTGTTCCAAATACTGTACAGTTAAAAAAGTATGTAATATATGTTTTAATGTGACTGCATGATTGCAAGGTACTGTTTCAAGATGATTTTAACTGTAATTATTAATACTGTTAAAGAGATAATATTATTTGATATCAAACAACAAGTGGATTTAATATGACAAATATTTTGAAAAAAATATATTCAAAACAGCTTTGAGTCACTCGTAGAATTTGACCTGAACATTTCCTAACAAAACTGTCTTATAAGAGTAAAAGGAGTAAAGAATAAAGATTCAACAAATAGTAAAAAATAATTTATAAATTTAACAAATAAAGTATCAGTATTGAATATTTCTTTAGATCTAAAAAAAGTTAATTGTAATATACAATAAACAAACTCTATTTTAGCTTGGATAAATTCTACAATCAGAATAATCATGCAACCATAGACTATGTTCCTACTTACTGCAATTGAGCAGGTAATAAGATTGCTATTAACAGGAAGCATTATGAATATATATAATATGTACTTTACAACATCATGAACAGTGAAAGATAAGCTTATTAAAGCCATTGATTTGTTTTCAAAAAGTTAAGTCTTTAATTAATCTTATTAATGGACTGGTGAACAAGATATTACAGTTTAAATACATTACGAGGGATTTCAAAATTGGGGTAAGTTCTTGATTCCCTGATAAATAGTAGTGCACTTCAATAAAAATGCACTTCTAGGAACACTTTGACCTACTGTAATTACAGTTTATATTTATATTTTTAGCTTTTAAAGTGACTGCATTGTGGAAAAATATGTGTCCAACAGCAATAAAATAACAATAATTTATATTTATACATTTTTGTAGGAGAATACTCAATGATACATTTAAAGTTCCACTAAACTATGAAACCATCCTACTGCAAATACATGTTAGCGACTACTATAAAAATTACAGACATAACGTCAAAAATATTTACAAAAGAATCTACTTATATCACTAAGCTATATAAAATATACATTTCTTATCACATATATTATTTGTTCAGTCGATAAAAAATCTAAAGTTTATAAACATTCGAGGTTGTAACTGTTGTGAGAACTAATCATCGATCGGTCGATTTATTTTAGTCGCATCTAGTTTCAGTGCTGGCAAGAAAACTTTTCCTTAAACATGGACTTGCGATGTTTATGAGATAAACAACACACACGATAGGTTCTACCGAATAAAGCCTTGAGATGGATCTCCAAAATTTCAACATGAAAAACTTTGTTTCGGAAATATAAAAATATATCACATTGGATTATATATCAGTAGTTATTTTTTAAGTACCACAAAATGGTATTACTTTTAGCAATTAGGAAGAACCAGTTTCCATGCTCAGGAGCATTAGGACGAGACAGTGAGACAGGAGGCTTGTTCTCGCCTCACCACTGTAGCATTGCTCCCGCCGCTACTGCCGCCCCCGCTGATGCCACCGCCGCCGTGAGCACTGTGGAAGCCAACACCAGGAGGCCAGATGGTATAGCCCTGCTGATGCCACTATGTCTTGGAGGAGCTGCACAGACACAATCACAACCTTATTATTATTACATATCTTATTTAGTGTAAAGCTTTTGATGGAGGGAGATCTCTCCTACAGTAAATACAGAGATCCCTCCTACAGGAAATCCGAAGATCACTCATGCAAGAAGTCCAGAGACTGCTCATACAGGAAATCCAGAGATAACTCCTACAGGGAATCCAGAGATAACTCCTACAGGGAATCCAGAGATAACTCCTACAGGGAATCCAGAGATAACTCCTACAGGGAATCCAGAGATAACTCCTACAGGGAATCCAGAGATAACTCCTACAGGGAATCCAGAGATCTCTCCTACAGGAATCCAGAGATCTCTCCTACAGGGAATCCAGAGATAACTCCTACAGGGAATCCAGAGATAACTCCTACAGGGAATCCAGAAATAACTCCTACAGGGAATCCAGAGATAACTCCTACAGGGAATCCAGAGATAACTCCTACAGGGAATCCAGAGATAACTCCTACAGGGAATCCAGAGATCTCTCCTACAGGAATCCAGAGATCTCTCCTACAGGGAATCCAGAGATAACTCCTACAGGGAATCCAGAGATAACTCCTACAGGGAATCCAGAGATAACTCCTACAGGGAATCCAGAGATCTCTCCTACAGAAATCCAGAGATCTCTCCTACAGGGAATCCAGAGATAACTCCTACAGGGAATCCAGAGATAACTCCTACAGGGAATCCAGAGATAACTCCTACAGGGAATCCAGAGATAACTCCTACAGGGAATCCAGAGATAACTCCTACAGGGAATCCAGAGATAACTCCTACAGGGAATCCAGAGATAACTCCTACAGGGAATCCAGAGATAACTCCTACAGGGAATCCAGAGATAACTCCTACAGGGAATCCAGAGATAACTCCTACAGGGAATCCAGAGATCTCTCCTACAGAAATCCAGAGATCTCTCCTACAGGGAATCCAGAGATAACTCCTACAGGGAATCCAGAGATAACTCCTACAGGGAATCCAGAGATAACTCCTACAGGGAATCCAGAGATAACTCCTACAGGGAATCCAGAGATAACTCCTACAGGGAATCCAGAGATAACTCCTACAGGGAATCCAGAGATCTCTCCTACAGAAATCCAGAGATCTCTCCTACAGGGAATCCAGAGATAACTCCTACAGGGAATCCAGAGATAACTCCTACAGGGAATCCAGAGATAACTCCTACAGGGAATCCAGAGATAACTCCTACAGGGAATCCAGAGATAACTCCTACAGGGAATCCAGAGATCTCTCCTTCAGATAATCTAGAGTTCACTCCTACAGATCTCTGGATTCCCTGTAGGAGTGATCTCCGGATTCCCTGTAGGAGTGATCTTGATTGAGGTGAATGATTGACAATGCACAAAAATGGTTTATTTATGTGTTATAAAATTAAAAAATTAACGAAAACATGAACACCAAACACCACCATACAGTACTTTGGTACACCAGAGATAATCTAACCAAACGGCAAACGTAACCAAACAATGGCTGCCATTACCACCGGTGGAGGTGAGCGGCTCTAGCGCATACACAAATCGCCTCTAGCACAGATCGCCCCCTGGACCCCCCCCCCACCCCTTATATACGCCCCTGTGTAAATTATAGGCAATGGCAAGTATTTTAGTACACTCAAATTGTTGAATATTTTTTGGTTTACTTTTAATATGGTGTGAATGCGAATTATATCGGACCAAATAATCAAGGCGAGATGGACGTGTTATTTAGCAGACACGTCCTCAATTTAATATGTTTTGCATCTTGTTTATGCAAACACAGAAGCTTTCTATTGGTACAAACTTGTAAAGTAGCATCTATTTTCATAAGTTTGAAAACCAGGCGGCCCACACCATTCAAAAAAGGTTTTTTTTGTTTTTATTACAGGGAATCCAGAGATACCAATGTCTTGTTAGTGATTCCACTGAATGTTTTAAAAGAACACCAATATATGTTCTTTTCTTTAAAGATTTTTTTTCAAATGAGACACATTCAGATGAACTGTAAGATAATTTACACAAGTTAAAGTTTTAATGCTGTCCCAATTACATTATTTCTTACAGGATAAATGCTTTGGCTGCAATAATACTTTGGCTTACTCATGAAAAACAAGGAATGAACAAATTCCTATAACATCTGTATTTATGAAAGAATTTACAAAATATTAACAACCTACTTAATAATTTTAAGTACCATTTAAACTGATTTGTTGGCATGTCTTCATTTTAGGGCTGAAGAAGTTTTAGTTTGACAATATGAGTTTTTCAGGAATCTATTAAACATTTACCATGGAAGGGAAGAACTGTAAATAAGTTCCACATTTTATAAATTTTGCTATTTAAAAACTTTCAATTCAACATATAATTTAGTAATTCAGAGTTTATAGTTGGCAGATAGTATTGTTTCAAATATCAAACAATTGCCTTAAAGCTAAGTCCATTAATCAACTTCTATTACAAGAGGTTTAAGAATAGCTGAACATGAGTTTACTTTAGATATTCATCTGTTTGTTTACAAGTTTTCCAAGGACAGTTTCTATATTTGTCATAGTTGTATGTCATGCCTAATCTCATTATCTATTACTGATTATGGCATGTAAATATGTTTACTGCGTAGTCAATAGTTCTCTCTCCACATTTTATACATGATGGATGAGCTTCAGATAGTTAAATAAGAACTCTTAACCCCCCCTAGTTGCACCAAACCTGCGTTCTCAGCGAATTTTAAATGCATATATATATATGTATGTACCTCATTAATAACGAAAGCCACTTACCAAGTTTCATCCAAATATATTTATATATAAGCGAAAAATGACATTTGATTTATCCTCTATAAGAATAACATCAAAACTGAGTAAGCAGGATTGCTGCATCAAGGACCACAAAACTGGGCTTTTTATGCAAATAGCAATAGACCACAACCGGATAACAAATTTCCAAAGACAATAACCCTCATAAGAAATTTCATCAATATATGTTTATAAATGAGCAAGATATAAAACTTAAATTATTCTCCATAAGATTAACACTGGACAACAAACCTTGTTAAGCACTGTCAATATCTCAATTACTGATTGACGTAGAGCCGTAATTCAAAATAATAAATTGTTTGTTTTTCAAGCTAAAATCAATAGTGAAACCAAAGTTTGCTTTTTTTAATGTTTATATAAAAACAAAAAAATACTTTTTTGAATGGTGTGGTCCGTCTGGTGTTCAAATGAATGAAAATAGGTGCTACTTTACAAGTTTGTACCAATGGAAAGCCACTGTTTTTGCTTAACACGTTAACTGCCACGCCGACCCGATCGGGTCGGCATAGCATGGTCGGCTGGAAAATTTTGCCAACCGGGCGGGCCGGCACGTTGGCCTTGACAGTGTTTTGCTGATCAGCCGCTAGACACCGTCTCCTGACATCTAGCGGCGGCCGACTGTACTACTACGACAGGACACATCCCATGCCTACTAGATAGCGTTGCGTTAAGTTTATAATGCTGTTACAGCTGATTCATAAACAAGTGTGAGTTTGCTTGAAATGTGCCGACCCGACCGGGTCGGCATGAATTTTTTCAACTTATTTGTAATACTTCTTTTTGATACATCACATTACTTGATGAAATAAATATGAAAGAACCTTTCTTACAGTTTTAATTTTGTTTTTAATGTATATATTCTTGATTTATAGCCTTAATTCTAAATGTATTAAACAATTTATATCAAACATAGTTATTTCAAGTAACCATAGTTTCAAACTGGGTTGAAATAAAAAAATATATTATAAAACGTATTTTATTGCTGAAATACAATATTATATTTCAAACATCAGAAAGAAAACATTAGAACATTACTAATGAGTGTTACATAGAACCTAGAACATTAGACAATTTTACTTTATGTTTTGGTAAAGAAATATTAGGCCTAATAACTAAAGTTAACGGTATGTCATCTAGGAATATTTGACATAAAGCGTGTAACTATTATTTTCACTGTACAAAGAAAGTGCTTTACTTTACTATTGTTCTTACTTATGAATGATCTTGAAACAGTCTTTGCACAAGTACGGCTTATCAGGGCACATGTCGCAGAGTGTCGTTACCTTTTTCAAGTTTTTCGCTGCCTGGCGACCTCCTTCATTCACTACTCTTTGGTAGCAAACCTTGCAGTTCTTCCTCGTTCTCCTCCGATTTTTTCCTTCACCAACAAAAGTCACGGACTCAGAGAGGTAGTGGTGTCCAGTTACGGTTACGGGTTCCACAGCATTATCTTGAAGGCCAAGAAGGGAATAGACAATCTTTTCCCGAAATGTCGTGATGGAATACAGGTACTGTCGCCTGTTATTACCATTAGCACAAAGGGTCTCCTTGTATGCCAGCCAAGCATTGACCACCGCAGTTCCCAGTAGCAATTCTTCGGCAACTTTATGGAACCACCGCATCGATTTACGTACTGCCGTACTATAGGACGACATTTGATCAGATAAGTCGATGCCCATTTTTGCTTTGTTGTACTCCATAACAACAGTAGGTTTTAGTATGGGCTCGCCCAGTCTGTTTTTCTTCCCAGTGTCCGCAAAACCAGCGGGATGTTTCGTTGACATGATTCAAACTTCCCGCTTGTCCAACCATCTCGTATAGACGGTGCCATTTGGGTATTCCAAACAGACCATGTCTCCTGGGTTCAGGGACTGATTCGGGGGAATAGTTTTTTTGTGTGGGAACCAGGCGTGGTTCGCAATGACAGTGCCAACCAAGTGAGTGTTTCTGGCCAGAAGGATGTTAGCCAAGTCAAGAGAGGTATCAAAATTATCTATATACAAAGTGTGGCCCTTATCCAAATATTCGGTCATAAGGTTCATTACAACAGACGTTGCCAAAGACGAGCCATCATCCACTCCAGTACCTTTTCCCATGTACACTTTTACTTTAAAAGTATAACCAGAGGTGTCACAAACTTTGAAAATCTTGATCCCATATTTGTGGGTTTTGTTGGGAAGGTACTGCCTAAGGATCAGACGACCTCTGAAGGGGATCATACTCTCATCCACGACTAGGTCTTCACCAGGAGTTTTCTTAGTCTTGAAACACTGGTTTAGATGATTCAATAGTGGCAGAATTTTCCCCAAACGGCCGTCCGCGTCGAGGTTCTCATTGTTGTTCAAGTGCCAAAATCGCAAAAGAAGCTGGAATCGATTACGGCTCATTACTCGTCTTGCAACTACGTTACTATAAAGTAATCGTTTTGACCAATAGTCAGTCAGTCTGGGCATTGGGACTAAACCCATGTACAACAAAAGACCCAGAAACTTCTTCATTTCATCGATGTTAGTTTCCCGCCATTTCCTAAGCCTACTACTGCGGTTAAGCCTTACTCTTTGTAGTACTTGAGCTGCGTTTTTGTTGGTTTCATTGACCATAACCTGGAGGATGTCATTAGTGAGACAGGCTAAAAAAAATCAATCGGCTCCGCTGTCCTAGGTAAATTAAAGTTAAATTTTGAGTTTCCAGCAAAAATAATATTCTTTTGGTTACCTTCTGGCAATTTCCATTTATCCTCCTCTTCCTTCTTCATTTGCGCTTTGTCGGCTTTCTTCTTTAGTTTCTTATATCGTTCACTCAATGTCACATAAACACCATCATTTACACCGTTCATATTTTCATTTTCATTCGGCTCATCATTCACACTTTCACTTTCAAGCTGAACAGTTTCACTATTATTTTGACTTTCATTAATTTTGTCATTCAAATCAGGGTCATTATTTTCGTCCTCACTAAGTGATACTGACGTATCACTCGGTGCAAAGTCCGGGTCATCGTCCGTGTTGTCGCATTCCATCACATCACTATCACCGGCGCCGCCGCTACCCCAACCACCGTTGCTCCATAAATCCGGCTCACTTGACATGGGAATATGCAAAACCCTGTCTATCTCACTCTCATCTAGTTCTCTACTCATTATTACTTCATGTAAAAATGAAACGCTAACTCACAAACTAAATCGCAAACTTGCTAAAAAACACGTAGACGCGTTGTCGTGCAAACGTTGTTACCAGTACTGGGTTAGGTTTGAGAAGGGTGGTAGTAGGAGTAACGCGGGAGCGCGGAAAGGGCGCGAACATTACAGTTGTAGCACTTTCCGCGCGAAAATGTTAGTGTTGCCAACTGAGCAAAGTAAAATAGTTGAAATACACTCTCGTTTATATGACGGTCCGATTGGGTCGGCACCAATTATTTGAAGCAAAATATTGCTGAAAATGTTTACTGCCGACCCGATCAGTCCTAAAATTCCCCCACCCCTAATTTTAATTTTTTTTTTTAAATCATTATTGCTAATCCAAACAAGTGTAAAAAACACGATATAACTCAAATACAAAGTAACATAAGGTTTGGCAATACAGCAATCACGCTAGAAATGAGCGTGGCAGTTAACGTGTTAAACAAGATGCAAAACATATTACATTAAGGACGTGTCTGCTAAATAACACGTCCATCTCGTCTTGATTATTTGGTCCTATATAATTCGCATTTACACCATATTAAAAATAAACCAAAAAATATTCAACAATTTGAGTGTACTAAAATACTTGCCACTGCCTATAATTTACACAGGGGCGTATATAAGGAGTGGGGGGGTACAGGGGGCGATCTATGCTAGAGGCGATTCATGTATGCGCTAGAGCCGCTCACCTCCACCGGCAGTAATGTACAGTTCAACGGCAGCCATTGTTTGATTACGTTTGCCGTTTGGTTTGATTGTCTCTGGTGTACCAAAGTACTGTATGGAGGTGTTTGATGTTCATGTTTACGTTCATTTTTTTTATTTTATAACTCATAAATAAACCATTTTGTGCATTGTCAATCATTCACCTTGCTTAAACAATTTTAAAACATTAATATTCAAAGAAGATAGCGCTAATTTACCCTCTGCTTTTTGCCACCAAGACTAATGTAAAACATTGAGTGTCATTACTTTACTAATACCTTATTATTGGTCTTGTCCCCCCCCCAAAAAAAAATATACATCATCTATATTCGCCACTGAATTTACATGTAAGTCATATTAAAAACCAGTGGAAAATTCACATTTAAAAATGTAAAATTAAAAATAGAATACTAGAACACCGCTACATCAGAATCTACAAAATATTCTGCAACTGAAAAATTGCTTTTGTTGGAACAAATAAAAGAAAGTTTTTCAATTTATTCTCAAAACTATGCTAGTACATTTAACAATTTTCTTTAGACACTGAAGTTATATCGAAGAGATAAACCTAGAATAATTTCACTAGATTGGGTTCCCAGTTTGTGAAACCTTTTTATTAGTGTCTTTAGAATTTCACAAAATGGAATAAAAAGCTTAATTTTTAACGAAACCTACCTGTGATGGGTTTCCAAGGTTTCGTTGGGATTGTTGGTCGCTTTGTCACGTACCACGAAGTTACTGGCTGGGTTGTTGGTGGATTGGGTTCCACAACTTTGGTTCCTCCTGAAAGTATTAAAAATAATTAAGTTTTGTAAATAGCCACTTTGCAAATCGGCTATACACAGACGTCCGTTTTCCGAAGTGAGCTTATTTTTGGCCAAAGAACTTATTAACTTTGGCTATTTAACAACACTGTAAGTAACTTTCTTCTTGTCTTTAAAACTTGTTAAAATTACAACAAATGTTAGTTGTAAAAATGAATGACATTTCTAATAGTTATTTATGTATTAATAGTGTAAATTAGGTCTATATCACTTGAGAGAAGCATCACGAGGTAATTTTTGAAAGCGTCAAAGAATCTATACACTCAAATTACATACATTATTTTTCCTAATACAAATTTGGATTCCACACCATATACAACAATTCACTTTTGGCTGAATCCTTGAGATTGAGGATGTACACATTGAGTCTGTTGCCTTGGTCCAAAGCAACAATCAATCAGCTGATTATTACTAGAGCAAGCGAAAAGATAAGGCACAGCAAGCGAAAAAACATTACAACTGTTTTACAATGTGTATTTTGATCGTAAAGAAGAAATTTAGGCGCGGTTGTAGAAAAAATGCTTTTTATACATTCACTATTTATGTCTCACAACACTACAAAGTATATTTACAACTTATACTGTACTTACATACAAGACTGTAAATATACACAAAAGATGGTACAAGGCGATCGATTTCAACCAGTTACACCAGTCATCATCAGGCCCAATCAGATATTCTCTTGTATGTATGTCTTGTATGTACAGTACAAGTGTAAATATACTTTGTAGTGTTGTGAGACGTAGTTTATATATCCTGCTTAATTGTAACAACACATGCTACTAAAGAAATTATTAAAAATATATAAGTAAAGCAGTTCATTTTACGACGGCACACCAACGGTGGTGTAATTTTGAGGCACACCACTCTAGGGTTATTCTAAAAGAATTGCACGAGCCTAAAACAACTAATGAAAAACAATTCAAATTTGAGAAAGTGGATATAGTTAATGAAATATGTGAGAAGTCTGTACCTCTGACTTGGAGCTTCATTCCGGTTCGGAGGGGGTCGATTCCTCTACCACAGTGCTCCCCGGCTTCCTTGATGTAGATTTCATTGTTAGACAGAATGGACCCCACGAAGCACTCGTAAGAGCCAAAGTCTTTCCTCTGTGTGTAGGTGTAAGTGACACCATCTTCCTCCCACTGTCCTAGGCATTGGTATTCTCGTTCTAAGAACAGAAAATAGATATAGTGTTGTGATAAGGATTTGTTTAACTGAAATTGTCTTATTTCACAGCTTGAAAAAAAGAAAACTGTAATACATTTTTAACTGAGATAATTTTTCTTATGCAGGGTGTCTACTGACATTTGATTTTGGAATTCCAGTATATTTCCAGTATTTTTGGTGCAATTTTTGACAGAATTCCATTACTACAAGACAACATTACATTGAAATATGAAGGGAATAATATTAATGACATTCATGTTTTATTATGGTTCAAAAGAAGACAATTAAGTAATTGTTTTATAAACTGTCGATATAATTAACATATTTATCCAGCAACAAAATGTGCACACAAATTTTTATAAGAAAATGAATGCTGTTTGTTTTGGATTTAAAAAGTAAACAAAACTGGAACTCTGAATTAACTGTCAAACCTCAATTTTTTATGTAATCAATCACTTATGTAATCAGTGGGTAATCAATCTTATTTTAATAAAATGCCAGTACACAATATGAAATTCCAGTATTTACAGTATACAACAAAACATCCAGTATAATTCCAGTATCCTCAGTATTTCCAGCATCATTAGACACCCTGAGTGGGTAAAATACAATAACCACTAACAATTGTGTACTCAAATTGTGCATTAGGCTTTGTGTTTCCTATTTTTTCTTATGTTTTAGGCATTCTTTATTTTTTTCTAGTTAAAACAAATTTTTCAAAATTACGATGTATTAAATCAAACGAACGATGGGCCTACCCACCCACAGGCATATTTCCACATTGACAAAGTGAAATATTCATTATTACATTTAATAACATTTAACATTATAAAATTATGTAATAAGTTGTAAATTTTTTTTAAATAGTATAGTTTTGAATTATAATTTTTTGAATTCTTTGCACCAGAAGACAAAACATTAGAAGCTGAAACATCTTGAGACTTTTTTCTTTCTACCAGTGGTACCAAAGCTTCACAATACTTTCTTTAACCACATAATATCACCAAAATCACAAAGTAGTTTCAAACTAGTAATTACAAAATTATTCCTTTAAAATTAACAATTTTGTTGGTAAAAAACACTGATTTGGTAGCACTAATTGTTATTTTATTCAAAAATTTTACTCACAGACCTAACATCACTATGAATATTTTTTGTTCAACACCAACCACATTTTTCTTAATAGAATATGCAGCTTTGAATATAAACGCAAGAACTCATTTTGCAATTTATCAAAGCAGAATATTCTAGAGGGAAATTTATACAACAACATTCAAATATATCCCCAACAGGTTTCACATATAAAAAAGTAAAATATTTCAACTAGTTACAAAAAAAATAGAATCTAGTTGTAAACCAGAACCGGCTTAACCTGATAACGAGGAATACTTAGGACCCTCTACTGTAAAACAAGTTTGAAACCCTGATAAGTAACCGAAAATAATCAAAATTTCACGTTCACATAAACCTTTCACAAATAATGACCACTTATCAATAAGATTCAAATATTTATGATAACTTTCAAAAGTATGATATGTAATAGAGGTACACATAATAACCAATATTATATGCTTGTACCATTGCAGAGGTGATAAATAAGCACTGCTGAGGTATAACACAAATAGGTGAGATGGCATTGTTGCAAAAATGTGATTGAATGTGACCAGTGAATCTATATCCTGATTTTAACAGTGCCAGTTATTATTTTTGTTATTACTTTCTCCAAGTCAATGGCATTTTACATACGTTGTTGTAGGACAAAAGTCAAACCTTTTCAAAGTCATGTGGCTCCTCGGGAGTAGAACCTATGGCCTTTTACACCAAAACCCAAGACGCTAACCGTAGGCTATCGAGATGCCTATCAGTGTCATTCACTAGAACACGCCAGCTTATCACACCAGCTGATTATTAGTGACCACAATCCCTAGTAAGATTCCATTCCTGTGTCTACTGGCACTGTGAAGTCAAGGAACAACACGACAAAACCGAAAACAAGCCCGAAAAGCCGAAGCCGAAGCCGAAGCTGTGGGTTGTTCGGTTCCTGGTTTGTGTGTCAGGTTGAAGTCAAGTGTCGGGACTATAAAAAAAAATGAGTTTGCACGCAGCACGCTGACAAGAGGGAAGTGAATTTCCATATAAAAAACTATAAAAACTCAAAATCAGTTAAAAACATACAATTATTCCAATTTTTATTCAAATCTGAAAATATTGATTTTTTGGCTGTTTTTATGCTCCTGGTTCTATTTACCTGCAATGCTGGGAATACAATTTTGCGCATTTTAAGGTTAGGAGAAGGTCCAGTCAGGCTTTAAAGTAGGCGTGAGATTGTTGGGGATGATAAAAGTACACCAACAAATTAATAACAGGCTTTTCTGAAGTAAACCCCCATAAGACAACGTACTGTGTTTGGTCAATACACATTTTCTTTAATAACTCGGTAAATATATATGCTAGAATGACGAGAGAGGGCTTAAAAGTTTCGCCACACTAATTCCCACCGTTATTCATTCATTAATTGTACATCTGGGGCTTTCCTGACCCTTTTTGGGCCCAAAAACTCAAATTTCTAAATTTAAAATCCCCAAAAAAGGGGTTTAGAGTTTTCCGATTGTTTTGCCCAGCAAAATTGTCCAACTGATTACAAAAAGGAATGTCCCTACCAAATTTGAAGTAAATCGGACAAGAAATGTGACCGCTAGAGTGCATACACACACACACACACACACACACACACACACACACACACACACACATATATGTCTATATATATATATATATATATATAATTTTGAACGAACCCCCAAAACGTGTTCAGGGGGTCACATTAGGAACTTCTATGGTGGTCCCAGGCTTAAGTTTCACCATGCGGGTCATGCTAATAGTTCACTTTCCATAGGAAATTCACTAATAACAAGCTTAAGAGTTACATAAAAGTTATCCTTTGATATTTCTTAACTGATGCAGTCATACGTCTTACAGTTGTAAAATGAAAAATGAATATGATTAAACCAGTTTCATTTGTAAATGTTTAAAAAGTTCAGAATTGTTACAAGAAAAACATAGTCCACAAATCATAGAGTATAATTACGATTTTTTTTTATTCTCAGTACTAGGGTTTTGTCTCTAATTGAACTTTTATAATTTTAGGTAAATTTTCAAAAAATGTCCTCTAAGTAATCTTAACTTATTAGAAAATGTTTACCTGCCTTACACCTGTCTTCAATCATTACCACCTGGGTCTCAACCTATGAGTTGAAGACAGTTGTAACAAACATAACATAGTGTGATTGAACAAACGATAAAAAAAACAAAACTCTGTGCCATTATGTGCTAAAACGTAATAGTTAAAACCCATCATCAAAGCACCCAGACCAGTTTTCTGATTGAACGTCACTGTGCAGCACAACACACAAATCCAGTGCAGAGTGTGAAAACAGTCTGAAATGAGATACCTTCTCTAACGGAACGAGGTCGTCCCACAGTTTTCATCGGTCTAGACAAGTCTGGGGGCAGGGGGGGGAGCGGGATCGGGGGAAGGGCGATGGGGCGCCGATAGTTGGGGTTAGTGTTTTGATAGGGCCGGAATGGAAAACCTACGGGGTTCCGATATCTTCCTTCCCAATTCCAATTTTGCCTCGGGTTTTGATAATTCCAGTCCCCTGGACCGAAGTGACTCGGTCTGTTTGTCGTGTTGAAGTAGTTCCTGGGAGGAAGCTCGGGCCATTGTTGCGGAATAAGCCAAGGGCGGCTCACATGGCCGTCCCTCGGGACCATCGTACTCCAGTTGTTCCTAACGTTGTAAAAGGAACTGTTGGCTTCTCTGGAAGGTGTTGACTGATCTCTGTGATCATAACTGCTTCCTGACCCAGCGCCTCGGAAGTTGTTGGTGTAATAACCTCTGAAAGGGTATTCCGTCGGGCCTAAGGTATGATAGAAGTCGACAGGCCTGGGGTTTTGGTTATAACTCGGTCTCGTAGGCGAAGAAAAATTGTTACTACGAATGGAATTCCAGGGAAGAACAGACGTCGGAGTAAATGTAGTTCTTACGACGTTGGGCGCAGGCCAGGAGGGGGGAGGATGGGAGGGCCAAGGATTTGAGGGTCGGAATGATCGATAAGGCCTGTAAGTGCTGGTAAAACCTGCACTACTTGTACTTCCAGTAACCACTGGGCCATTCGGTTTAGTTTTCAAAACCGAATCATCATCTGAGGCAGCTATTTTATCTTTTACAGAAGTCTCTACTTGTTCAGAATCTTCAATCACGGTATCGGTATTTGGTATTTTTGACTCTGTTGTTTTTATTTCTTCTAGAGTAGGGAAGGTTGAAGTGGTTATTGTTGAACCGGGACTGACAGGAAGGGAGGGCTCTGCATTCAGAAGGGTGGGTGAGGGGTCAGGAGTGGTAACTTCTACTCCAGCTAACGGAATCGCTGGCTCTGCTATGGGAGCCATTGTCAGTCCACTAGTTGAAAAGTTTAAAACCTGCTCAGGAATGCCCCCATCCTCTCTCTTGAGCCGCCCGGAACGGTACCTCCCTACAAGTGTTTAAACAAGTTTATTTTTACCAAGTTTAATATTTTAAGTAGCGTTTACACGAATTATATTTTGTATAAGGACTTATACAGCTGCTGATTCAGGTCACTTATACACCCTTATAGGGTTGTTTTACTAAAGAGAATGAGTACAACCAGTTTAGATATAATTTACTACAATTACAAACTCGACAGATGAGATTTATTAAAACTAAAAACAAATACAATCTTGCTTTTGGGTTTATGATGTAATGCATGTTTAAATTACTACTGATCTGATATTAATAAAAATGTTTATTCTTTTGGACTATTTTGTGAGTTGGATGAAATGTTGTAAATGTGTTTAATATTTTTATATTCACTGACACAATACCCAAGAGTCTTTTGATAAATTGTGCATTTTCTTTTCTAATCCCACTGAGTTTACCATAGCAAACAATCTTAGAAAAACCTTGTCAGCATGACTAATATTTGGTTAAAATACTTGATAGAACGGTTTTTTGTTATCTCAGATCACTTCTATACCCTTATAGGGTTGCTTTAGTCAAATTAATGAGTACAACATGTTTATATCGAATTTACTATAGTTACGAACTCCACAGAAGAGATTTTTCAAAGCAAAAAATGTTTTTGGCCACAGGACTACCTACGAGCCTCATCGTTGAATTATTTGCATAGATTTGTTGCATGTTCCCGGTTTAAACAGTTGGTTGATGCAAAATTTGTTTAATTTGTATTTGCTTTATTTATTAGTTTTGGACATTAATCAAAATGAATGTTTACAATGAAAAATTACATCAGTGACTGTTGAGTTTAAACTGATTAACCGCAATAGAGAAAACAATTGAGATTACTTAAGACATATTCCATCGATTACAAAAGCAACACACAAATCCTTGTGACGTTTACATGTTTATTTATTATTTGGCAATGAATTACTTTCTTTGAATAGCTATAACTGTTTCAAACAAAACATGTTTGTGAGGAAGCTTTTACTATAAAGGTTTTCCGGGGTTGTCAAACTGCCTTCGGTAGCCTGAGTCTAAGTCAATATAGCCTCGATAAAACAAACCTAGACTACAAAAAAATGTTGATAAACCCGTTTCTAAAATCTCCTTGAGGATATTTCTGTTGAGGTCCTACTGTGAATAAGAACTTTTTGTTTAAACAATATTAAAAAAGTTTAAATAGTTCTCATCAAGTTATATTATATATATTATAATAAAAATCGAATAGTCGATATTTCATCTTTCTTCAGTTATGTTTTTAAAATTGTTTAATTCATCACATATTTTGTGTTTTGCTTTCATTAAAGTGTTATCTTTTACAAGCTAACAGTGACATATGCCAGCTGACTGTGTGCTCTATGTAATAAGCAGTAATCAACTAAAAAACAACAATAAATTAAAGTTATTTCAAAAACTGTCGGAACAGACAAATGCCCCTCTCCCTAAAAGTCACATGAAGAGCTTCTAACCTCGCCACTAATGTAAAATTGTTTTCCTCTACTTATTTAAATACGGCAATTCTAAAAAACAGTTTGAGTTTAACGATAACTTACCCTCGTAA